>JAQGCB010000049.1:0-39209 GCA_034698835.1 Protaphorura tricampata
GTTTTTCCTAAGGAAGTCAAAGTCTTATAGTCATTCCTCGATACTATCATAATAATACGCCAAGTCAAACTAACCAGCATATGTTTCATGGAGCGTCACGCTGTAAAGTTTTCGACTCCTTGTGAGTGCGACACTTTTGGTTGTCACAATAAAAGTGGGAGAAGTAAGCATTGGGTAGACTAAAGGATTATTTTGGCAAAGCCAATGCGTGCCAGGAAGTATAACTCTCAAGCTCAATGCTCAATGCTCAAGCTGAGGCAACTTTGGAATCTAAAGATAAGTTTATCATCAAGAAATCACATCACAGTTTTCCAACTGGATTTTGTGGGTTTAGTAAGTTTGACCTGCTTGACCAATGTCCAGGTCATCCCACAGGGTAAATAACCGAATAGATCGAGGGCTGGATTCAATACAAGGGTCCCAAATATACTAGCGCTAAATGTCTATGGGATACTATATGTTAAGCAGAGTTAAAATTTTGTCTCCAACTACGGACCACCTTTTATGTTCTGTTGAAATTTGAAAACCAGTGTTTATCAACGACAAAAATATTCAGAAACAGATGAAGCGATTCTGTGGATTTTGTATATTTTGACTTTTTGTAATGTTTGATTCTCCAAATAGTGAAGTAACAGAAATATATTTGCAACCCTGTACACTTTTTAGAACTGAATTACCACATTTCACACCTGTTTACAATTGAAAACAATGTCCAGTCCGATTATTTGATTACAAACTGTTTTTACGTGCTACATTTTTAAACATATTTATTGTGACAGAATAAACTTCATTGACACTGGGAATGCTATGCAAAAGTCAGACTTGCTCTGATTTTCTGTTGAAAAACTAAAGCATTAATTTAACAGATCTCGGATTTGATCACTTTGTAAAATCTAAAACTGTACTGACCCCAAATATTTGAAGACGACATGAGGAAGACAAAGTAGTCTTCGTCGAAGTTCGTACATTAAGCCTCTAGCACGGTATTGGATGGAACAACGCAAGGCAAGGCTGCGGCGGAATGCAATTCAATTCACATGTATCAAACCTACGCAAAGCAATTTCTTTGACTCGAGTTAAGATTCAGCTAACAGGCCAAGGTTGAAAAGGGTATCTTTTAAATACACACTCAAACAGGCATAGACGTATTCAATTGAAAGAGCTGGAGTATCTTTGTATGCATTTGATTTGATAGTAAATCTGAAATTGATCCACCGCTCTCACTCTCATGTGTACGTACTTTCAGTCTGAGTGAAGGAAACCTGAAGAAAATTCACCGAGAAGAGTTCACTTCTGTCACAAAAACAAATTTGATTCAATTTCAATATTATTAGGAAACTGAAAGTGGAAAGGTATTTTTACTTTTGATATCGAATAAAAAAAGAATTCCACTCGACTGCGGAGGGTCAAAAGTGACCACATGTTCAGAAAAGATATGAAAATTTTTTGTTCTACCTACCGTGTACTTTAATTGAATTACTCTAGAGTTGATTATGCAAAAGTTTATGAAAATCCTAACGCATGAGAACCTGAACCTGACGATCGAACCATTTAACTCTACCTCAAATGACTGACTCAAATCCTGACTCCGCTAACTATATTCATTGTCCGCTCCTTACCATTCACCCCATTAATCACAACAGGTTCCTTCATTCAAACTTTGAGTTGAGAACAGAAATCTCAATCAGGAGAGTTTGACAAGAACTAATGAGAAGTTGAGAGAGAACATTATTCGGGCCGTTGGAATGAATCGTTCAGTGTTCACTTTTGTCTTTGCCAGGAGCAAGAGCAAATGCGTCAACAAAAGGTTTTCAAACTCCTGATTTCAGTGTGAGTATTTCAATTTCGACAGGTTGAGACCCAACTCATTTGAATGGGAAGCCGGGGCCGGGTAACTTCGGTCTTAGCTTAGTTTCAAAAGTAGAAGTATAAGTATAGGGTTTTTAGATTAAAATAGCTGATGCTTGGCTAACCTAGCACACTCATTCCAAGTTCCGTATCCCATCGTCTCAGTACGTGACTACGTATGTAAGTACGTGTCTCACTTTAAACAATAGTTTCGCTTCAGCGAGAATGACAGTTTCGGTACAATCATGCATGCATGCATTCAATTCCTCTGACTAGTTCCCTTAATTGAATTACCAATGAATCTTAGAATATAATGACACAACTTACCTATAAATGGACTTGACTACGCCGACACCATTTAACACTACGCCTCACGCCTTCAGAATACAATCAAGAATTTATGACATGAAAATTCGGCACTACTCTTTTAAAGTGGTCACGGACGGGTGAGTTTATTTTGATGGATAGACTCTTGTCTATGATCAAGCACCCTATAGAAAATAGTGGATGAGTGCGGCAAACCCACCACTCAGTCAATCAGGAAAAAATAAAGTGCGATCATATCAAAATTCTAAACAAATGTTGGTTTTGGCACAACCTGGAAACACCATCCGAGTCTAAACATATTGTTTTGCTTGGAAGAAGTACGAAATACGGGTTTCGTCGTAAATCGGGAGCACAAAGTGTTTATAATCTTGCCACAGATGGTTGGCACATAAGCTGACTCGTTAGAACTTCATGGAAAGCTTTTTCGTCGTTTAATTCCTACTTTTTCAATTCTTTTTACATTTTCAGGAAAATATAGCACTAAATCTTCAATATATCTGCAAAAGAAATATTCACCAAAATTTTGTTCTCAATTTAAGGGTTTAGGTTGATATTCGCACGGTTTAAACAATTTTAAAACTTTGGGATTAATTCTGTGAGAGAGCAGCGACTAGAATGGGCTTCGACACAGGGGAAAATCGGGTTCTATAGGGACGACGCGGGTTTGCGGGCATCACCCGGTTTGGTTGGCGCAGAGAAGGATCCGCGGGGCGCATAATATGTACTTCTTCCGTTTTTCTAGTACAAGCCCGAACACACACGTACACATTACGCTACGATAGGACTTCTTTTCTTCATTCTCAAACTCCCATTCGTTCTCCAAATCCTTGTCAACTTCAAGATTTTAGCAATAATTTACTTACATAAATAAATTCTCTCACTGCTGCTGCTGCTCCTATACGCAGAAGAGTAAATCAGTCACATCCAATACGACTCATTCATCCTCTTTGCTTTTCCTTTCTTCCCTTTCTACTCGGAAGCTGACCACAGACGCTGCGCTGGTCCCAGAGAAAAGTTTAGTTATTTTCTTTGAAACAAATAAGTGAAAGTAGTATATCAATAAGAATTGGGTAAGTTGGAAAACGAATTGGACAAGTTGGCCAAAGTTAATTCTTATTTCACACGAAGGGTACGCATTAGAGTGATTCGTAAAATAAAGTTTGATAATTCACATATCAGTAGTTGTATTTTGATTAAAGGAAGAGTAAAGTAGAAGGAATAGTTTCCTTAAGATATTAAATTGTCCTATAATTTCTTAAATAACGTACGCACCATGAAATAATTATGGATAAGTATGTCAATGGGCACATTCCCCTTGAACTAAACTTGACTCCAAAATTACAACAGAACTGTGACTCATATGCTGTACTTAAATTACATCTTTATGGACGAAGAAAATTTTTTATTGAGCAAATGGTATGTAATAGGAAAGACATTTTATGTACTTAGTGTGCTATATTAAATAGACTAGAAGAAGTCTGGTGGCACGTGGAGGGTCATTCTAATGTAGATTCTGAATTTACCCAAAGCCTTAGCAGGATGTACAGTGAAATAATTTTTATCAGTGAAAGAAGGAGGAAGTAGTAATAGTGTGTCACACCGCAGGGCTCAAGACAGGGATGAAAACTTTACGACTTTCTTTTATTTTGAAACTAACCGTCCATTTCATATTTTGAAAGAGTTTCACCCTTTTTTTGAAATTACTTACACCTTACGGCATCGGCATGAATAAATAAAATACCAAAAAGTCATTCCTTTCACGATACTTGAGTCTTTGACTGCATCTGAAAAAAAGTTTACCCCATTAAGGAACCACGGCATAGAAAAATACACCCTTTTTGGAAGTTCGATGACGTTGTCTAGTCTAGTTCTAGTTACACACTGATACATATACTGCAAGTACAGATAGACTTGAACTTGGCTCACATTACGTGCTATCTCTACGTGTGTAATTAAATTCTTGAAACCATAAGTTTCAGATGAACATTTTCACTTGATTAGTTTTAATTTGAATGGTGTGGCGCTTGCAACATCCGGTACACTTATTCGAGTCTAGCATTATCAGTATAACAAAACAATTTTAAAGTACTAAATTTACTCTTCATTTCGGAGTTAATCTATAACGATGATTTTCTCTCCACCCCTTCAGCATTATCTTGTAAAAGTTTTCTACAATAAAGAAAATTGTTTGACAATTTGTTTGACCTTTGCCTTAACCTTCTACGTTATGATTTTCTAAGGAACTCGTATTAGTTCTCATTTTCTGAGCACTACATGTCAAACCTTAAGCATCTCTGCGCAATAATATAGGATCATGTTGAGACCAAAATGATCGGATTATTTCTGAGCAACATTTTCCGGATGGAACATTGTATGCTCGGCTGTGTAGTTCTGGATGAAATGAGAACTCATGGGAATCTCTTAGAAAATCATCTGAAGTAATAGCCTAGGTGACTAGTGTAGTTTGTGGAAAATACTATGAGGATGATAAGCTTTTAACAAGGAAGAAAGTCAAGAGGGAAACTCCACCGATTCTCAACAGTTCCCATAAGCTGCTATAATGTCAGCATCTGAAGAGTCGGTAAGTGGTTTTGATTGGTAAGAGATTGAACAATGAACTGTACTTCAAATGAGTATCAAGTTAGCTTGAAGCAATTATGGTTCAGTTAAAGTACATGATTACACGGACAGAACTTTGCTTGTCCCTTGAGTACAATCTACTTTCTACTGTTACAGGTTATAATCTCCTCCTGAATTGATTGGTAAAAGTGAATTTTGAGTGTTTTAAGTACACTCGCATATCGCATATGTATCTAAGTAGTACATGTCCGTTTAGTATTGAATTTCAAAGAAAAAGTTGAATCTGACGATCCAGAATTCTGATTCTTCGTCCCATCTTTCTTCTGAGAAAGACGAAGATCAAAACCATTTTGCCATTTGTGTACAGATTTTGATTTAATTTGATACATTTCAATTGCTCATTTCTAAATATTGTTCATTGGGTCGCTTTCGAAAAATTTCATGCGGAAATTGGCCTAACGGTTTGAACTCTAAAAATCGAGGTAATTGCACTGGTATTGATGGTTTGAAAACTCATCAATCCCATAGACAGAAGAGTGAACGTATGATAATAGTACATTAGAATTTGTCACAGTAGGTTTATATATAGTACATTCGGTAGTGCCCTCATGGGAAAAAGGCAACAGAAGGTATTGAACTTTCACCTAGACCTTTCAACGGTAACCTAATTCAATAATACACAGGAGAGAGTGTCGTCTTTTATAGCCACAAAGCAATTGCTTTGTGGTTGCTCCTTTGTGTAAAGATATGACGGACTGAGGGTTTTAGAGTACCCCTGAGATTCTTTCCACCTACACCATTAACATCTTTCCTTCCGCCCTGGAAATGAAAATAGCAACCTTCTTTATTCCATCATGTCTCACCGTCTATACACATTCGACACACAGCACAGCGAAATATTCAGAGTGAAAGTCAAGGAAGAAAAGAGAAAGTATGCAACTGGAGGTAAAGTAGGAAGGTATTGAACCTGAACTAGAATTACAAAGTCTAAGCAGGTTTCACTCGCGTTGACAGAAACGCCTTCGCAAAATTAAATTTATTGTAATTGAATAGACATACATACATTTTGGTGACTGAATTAAGTTCAAAGTGAAAGCACACAGCAACAGCTCTTACCTCTTCCTTTGAAAGTACAGTGACTGAGTTTGCCAACATCTCAAATATTTTGTCATACTAGGATTTCATTTCATCTTATACTACAAACGTGATTGACGTCTTCATTTGACTAATGTTTAGTCTACGATTATATTAGAAACACTGCCTACTGTGTGGAACTAATTTGTGCACTCCTTATGTTTATCCATGTTCACGCTGTCAGCGCGCTCGAGCTCATAATTAAGATGTCAGAGTCAAATGAAGACTTCCTAGTACCTAATACCTGTGTACACGTTTATTGAACTTAGAATTTTTTTTCTAGTGGTCTGGAAGAGTAAATGGAATTTAAGTACATATCCAGTCGTTCCAGAGCCGTTCAAAATCAAAATATCTCAAGCCAACCAGGCTGGCCCTCAATAGCTTAAAACCAGAAGAGTTAGTAATTCAACATTTTTGACAGTGTAATGCCACGGCTGAACAAGTTCGTGATAAATGTTCAGCTATATTAGGGTTGTGTAATAGTAAACTTTAACTCCGAACTGACCGCATAAGCGAATAATTTGTTTAATATTTGAAGAGAACATTTCTCTATAAATATTCACGCTTCAGTTAAGTCCTCCGTTTGAGGCTTAACAATTGAATTGGCGGAGAAATTTCGTAGGAATGAAATTTTGGATAGAAAAACACTTCCATAACCCAGCGAGTATCAGATCAGGTTCTATTGAATGGGACATCATTATGCCGTTGACTCGATAGGGATTTCCGTATTTTAAAATGTTCTCTGTCTGGAGAAATCTACACAATTAGGTTCGGAGTGTGCAGTGCATGATTTCAATTCAAAATATTTTCTAAAAGGAAAGACAAACAAATCCGCTCATCCGGATTCCCCATGATCTTCCACACCAGGGCCTCGTCAAATGTCAATATTATTTTACGGGTTGAAAATCTTCTTTCCTTCTCTTCCTTTTCTTTCCATACAAGAAACTAAGTTAAAGAAGAAAGTTGACGCTAGTGGTTCAGGAGCATGAGAGCAAATAGGACACTACGGCAATGTTACATTCCACACTTAACTCCCATTCGCTCATTGGTCTGCTCTATACCTACTTTGCACGACTACGACAGTTTTCTTTAAAACTTGAGGGAGAAAGTATTGAGGCAGTTCAAAATGGAGTTGTGTCATGCCGTGCGGTGTAATTCAGTTCAGCCAGGTTGAAATTGTTGAGTTTCTTTCTGTGAGAAACTGGGCCAAAAAATCAATTTAGCCGTACCATGAACGACAAGATAATAATGCTATCATCACCACTACAATGCAATTCAAGGGTGTCAGAAGTACGTAGAAAATGCGCCAGTCCAGGCTGCGGTAAACTTGCACTTCTTGATATCCCTAATAATAATAAATATGTATACTAATAGTAGTAATTCTAAAAAATGAAGGTAAGCTAGTGCGCTGGTAGTGGTTTTTAAGTGCACTTACCTTGGGCGAAGTTAACCGATCCAAGCACAAGTTTTTTCATGGCTCCACTGACGATGAGAGAAAACGATGTAAGCGTATCACGGCATAGTCGTATGAATTTTCTGGTTTATTCCATTAAAATTCGGTTGAAGTGTTAAGGTCTTACACCTGTCGCAGGCTACGTTTTGTGTGGGCTATGAATCTAATGACTATAATAAAAAGAAATCTGACATGACCGGATTCTGGAGACGACCCGAAAGTCACCTACGACCTCCATTGGGTCTGAATATTGAAAACAGCGAAAGCTGAAATTCTTGACCATAATAAGAGCAATTAACTAACTAACTAATTGTATTACAGCGTATGTAACAGGTCATGTCTGCCAACACCAAAGCTACATATTATCTTGCACCAAATCGAGACATGGCCGTGACCTTGGTTGAACTTTCGGACCTTTGTAACCTTCACAAATTTTGCTGAGACAAGATAATTCAGACTTTCAACCGAATCCGGTGGAGTTAATAAAACTGAGTAAGGAAAGGAACCATAATGTTCTTCGTTTCCTCACTCCTGAACTTCGTATTTTATTCCACCACACTTTTTTGAACTTCACTTAACTGACTTACTCAACTTGACATGCATTAGGAGCCTTTTGTGAACAGAGAGAATTAAGAAGAGTATCGTAGACAGACACTATAGTAGAGACACACAGTGTTCTGAGCAGAAGCAAAGTTGAATAATAATATAATTTGAGCCTGACTTTCGTTAGAAGTGTGAAGATTAATTACGATTATGTGACTGGAAAGACCATGGCATGGCAAACTACTGTACGACTCCTACTACTACTCCCAGGTCTCCCGAGGACTAGAGATTAGAGAATTAATTAGGAGTTGTTTGTGTGAGGAGCCGTGTCAGCGCTTAATAATGCCATATTGGACTCACATTTACGCACGTCTTCTCCAAAGCTTTTTTCCTCCACGAAGAGTTTTTCCCTGAGAACAAAGCATCCGAGTAGTAAAATCCAGAACATATTGTGAATGGAAGGAAGGGTTTAAAAATCTCATTTAAAACGCCTCGCTGCCTCCATAGCAAATTATACCCGTTTCTAGTTTCAGATTGTTTGCTGGCGAAATTAGAAAGTGCAATGAAAAGAACGAAATTAAGGACCTTCCTCCAGGTTGTATTATATGTGCCTATTGTGTAATCTCATTATAATTATGCTGACAGAAAATTGTACAATCACAAATAATCCACATATACAGCGAGGATTACTTCAATCATCCAGAATTCTGCTGAACGACAGAAAATCTTATAGAAAGAATACCCGTGGAGAAAATATTTTAAAGCAATCATCTAAGCATTGTCTGCCCAAAGGACTGAACTCTCACCATAGCGAAGTAGTAATAAGAATTTGTGTGTATAGCCGCGTAGCAAATACGATCCGTTCATACAAACAAGTCACTAGGAATTGTACACTGACTCGAAATTAGGATTCAAGAAAAGTCACGGCTCTGGACATTCGCCAGATATCTGATTAAGTATAACAAGCTAGATAAATCCATCATGCCGAATTAGTAGAACGTGAATACGTTTTATTTTTGCATTCCTTGCAAATACAAATTGTATTTCACAGCTAGGCTTACTCAATTTATTAAAAGAAGGGGTAACAACAGTTGAACTCAATACGTTGGGCTTGCACTCAAATGAAACTGTTTTGAAACATTTTTTGTTCTAACTTTTGCTCAAAGTAGAAATGTTATTTAGAGTTTAGATTTGAGTATGGGAACGACAAGTAATCCCGGTCGTGCCAATCTCAACGCAATTCCCGAGTTTGTAGGTCAGGGCTTAAATCCACTTTACACATTCAACTGCACTGCAATGGATCAAATAAGAAGTCATTGGCCCTCCTATAAATGCTCCCTACAGTTTATAACTCTTCGTTTACTTCAAGTAATAAAGGACACTAAAAGTTATGTGTGTTAAAGTCATTCCAGGCCAAATAAGGATAGGTTAGCCAAACATTATATCCACACCCGCCGCATAGCTCAACGTCCGAATTCCACACCAAGTGAATTATACGTCCGCTAATTTTACAATTAGTGTTCGAGTGACAAACGATGCATTCAAATATGACGATGTTATTCAGTAAGATATGCTAATACAAGGCAAAACTTCCAAAATTGAAACACGCTAAGCAAATTATTTTGCACTATCGTAGGGCCATTAGAAAGGAAATGCTTTTATAGTTGGAATTTGAAATACTGGAATATCTAATTCTAATTTGTTCCTTTGAGAGCCCTTCCTTTGAAGTATGTAGTGAATACAAATTTTTGCATTGGATTCGGCAATTCAGGTATGTTGTCGATTACTTCGCCATTCACACCAAAATATGTCGTAATTACGATACTTCGAACCGAATAAGTTACAGCATTTCTATTTTACAAAAAATGTACACTCTCCGGCCAATCAAACGCATCTGACTGGAAAGCACACGTAGACTGTAACACGTGTGTACTTATAAGGTCCACTTCCTGTCAACCCGAGCGGAAGGAATTGTCCTAAGAGTAAGTAATATAGTATCAAACTAATCCGCTTATATTTTGTCTTCACCCTTCTCTTATCCAACGCAGCGCAACACACGAAGAAATGAGAGTGGGACAAATTCTTGGTTCTAGTGTTCAACCACATATTTCTTTTGTCTGACTGACAGCGCCTCCGTAAATGGTGCAACGCAGTTTTGTTTTCTACTTTCTCCACGATACAATGCACCAACAAAACGAATACGAACTGTAAACAAAATGCTACATTTTTTTGTAATAAACTTACTATTTTTTATTAACATTGATTATCTTAACACAAGCAAAATTAGTCTGATTCCGTGAGTTAGTTTCAAAGAAATGTAATTATAAAAATTTCCACAGAGGTATATTAATTGTGTTTCTATGTGGTTTTTCAACAAAGGTGAAAAAAGACAAAAGTAGCGTTTGCAATGGTCAGTGAACCTGAGCAAGAATGTCAGCTTCAGTGATCTGAGAAACTAACATTCCAAGATGTTACAAAGACAGGAGTAGACAGAGTACAATCTCCCGGACATACCATAAACACGATGTAGGAATTGGAGTGAGAAAATGAAACACATCAGAATGATTTAAGGAGGACAAGTTTCGAAAGCCATGAGGGAATTCTTCTTGGACTCTACAAAATGGAATACACTGAACACCAGAAAGGAGTTGAGTCCGATTTTCCCTCGAAATGACGTTCACAACAGAGACAGTCAAGGATTGTCGGAGGGAATGGTACGTCCATAACCTTTGAAATTGAAGAGGAGTTGAACCGGAACAGACGAGCGAGTCTCCCTTCAAATCCTAAAATTCTTACTGGAAGAAAAAATCTTTCAACAGCCCGGTTGTTCCAGGACCGTGCTTGGCATTGAATTCAAAATTGTACATATTCTCTTTTGAGAAATACTTCAGAAACACTTGCGGACAACTGATTTATGGTATTCTTGAGACAAAAAATTGATCGCATGCATTGTATTTATATTTTATTAAGTCCTTGCCAGTTCCTCCAGCCGCATTCATTCAAGTTCAAAGAAAGTTTTCGAATTCTATTCTATTCTCGGTTCGTTTGAACTGCAAGTTTGCACTTGCAGCAGAAATGTGAAGGCTAGGGAGAATTTCAAAACGTCACCACAAATTCATACGCAAATCTCTGACTCTCGTCGCAAGAATCTGCAGATCGATTCAAACCGTTCCGTGGTAGATTGAATGTATAGAGTGTCAACATAGAAAGTTTACTGTTTCACACTTTTAAGAAAAGCAGTACAATTATGACAACGAAATATTGACTGAATGAAGCCGCTTTGACATAAAATATTTCTTCTCCGCCGCACCGAAAATATTCAAACCATTTAAATTCCACACATGCTGTCATTCCAGAGAAAGTTCATTTTCTGTAGCGGGTTTTCAACATCGTCGACTTCAACTTACGTCTTAAACCTGTCAAAAATACTCTGTGATTGCATTGAACAAGGAAACAACTGAGACAAAAACATTCCATTTACTGTGAAAAAGTTTCTGGCATACAAGGAACCGTACAAAACATATTGTCAACCACCTTTTATATTTTAAGTGAAGAAAAGCCCTGCAATCCGGAATAACCTCATTAATCACTTTCTCCTTTTGTAAGAACTTAAGCACGCACTGATAATCATCACGCATTGTGCGTTTCTTTTCTTAAAACAATGTCATTCAACGGCAACGGATGAAGACGTAAAATATATAATATAATAGAGGGGCGGGAACTCCATTGTAAACCGCTATCAAAAGGTTATGAGTAATGTGTAGAAAAACTAAAATTATTACTCACTCTCAACATCCTACGGTACATGTACGTACGTATGTACTACCTTGACAAGGAGAATGTTGGAACGGAAAAATTCCATCATGTGAAATGTTGGAACGATACACAATGAAAGACGGACTACCTCCGTTTTCACATTAATCAAAGATGAATCAGGTCCATTTCAATTGGTGACCAACCGTAGCATTGTAAACAACCCAAGTCCTGTTGTACTTGTACGTACGAGAAAACTACATAAGATAACATTGCAAAGCCATGTATTTCTCCAAACACGACATGTCAAGACCCCTTGAGAAATGGTATACCATGTATTTGTCCGCCTGCCTTGGATTTATTACAGAACTTTTCAACAGGATATAAATTATTATTATTTATTTACAAGGTTTAACAATTTAACAACGATGTAGTCACATAATTCGGCCCGACGGGGTAATAGGGATTAATTTCACCAAAACATTAAGGAACATTTGAAAAATGTAATGACTCCAGGGAATTTAATAATTATAAGCCCTTATAAACTAAAGTCCACGGGCTAATAATGTAAGACCGTGCCAACTATTTCGTTTCGCAGAGTTCCTTCAAACCTTCATATGCTCGAATTTAAAGAATGGAGTTTCGTGAGCCGGAAGCTGTTTGACCTGGATAATGTCAACATATCCATTAGTAGATTGAAAAACTTCACCAAATAAGGCTTTGTGTTTGAAACAAAGCAGACACCAACCAATGTGAGCTCGATAAGGCAATATTTATAAAGCAATGTTGAAAAAATATACGAAGGTGCAAATAATGTTCTTCCCGAATTGAAAAAAAGAAATATACCCATGCGCATACCTTAAGACCATCATACCCACTCGGTGTTCCCGTTGTCAGTTCTAACAACACGGAATGTTCTTTTTTCCACACGCTTGGTTTCTGATTTTGTGGTTATTATAAGATCAATTCCTGACCACTCTAATTTCTTAATGCCGGAATGATGGGAGTCGCAGTCAACCAAAAATGAAACTAATTCATTCGTTCATTCATGAGGATAATAACTCTGGACATGGAAAGACTTGGGACGGATGGGATGACGCCACACGAGAGAAGTGACATTCTACCATTCTACGTATTCTAAGAGAAAATCGATTGGAGAACTCCATGGTATCAACAGACCCATCTTATCATCGCACGACTGATCATTATGTTTTGAGTCTTCCATACAGATAATGGGACCTTTGCGGTCGGCTCTCACTCAACAACGGATTCTACCACTTGCTGGTACGCCATTACCATTATGTTAGAACCTCGGAAGTTCAAATGGTTTCCAAAGTACCACAAGTGTCATTACTGACCTTCCATAGAAACATTCTGCTCAAACTCATTTTGAACGTCAAGGTTTTGTTCCTATGCCTTTGTTCTCTGTGTCACTACTAAAATGTTCACCTATTAATGTTACACTAGCTTTGAATTACGTTGGCTCTAATGCGCTTTCAAGTACAATATGCAGTTATCTTTTGCAACCGTTTTTGGGTGCTCTGGGCTCACTTTATGATTGCACCGGGTCGGGTAACCCCGAAAATAAGTGAAGAGTTGACTATAAACAATATGATGTCCTTGAAACAGACACAAGCCGGTTGACACTCTAACACCAATACGTGTAGTATTTGGAGTATCAGAAGTAGTTTTATCGCGACTGACATTACATGGAAGTACGATTGTACGAAAATGTGACCACTGGACGCCTAAGGCGACGCGATAAGTTCTGTCGTCCTGACTCAAAGTTCATTTTGTGAATGCACATGTTGGTGATTGCTGGTGCTAGTAGATTTCTCGGGGAAATTTACGTTAAAATGCTATGCCATGATGTGCAACAATCAGAATTTTGACAATGGAGCAGTATAAAATAACAGGTCTAATAGAAATAATAATTTCCAAATAAATAGGCTGCCAAATATGTGTGAGCCAGATTGAGAATATTTTATCATGTCTCGTGTTTAATTTGCAAGAAACACGTCGGTACTGAACAACCTGCTGTGCTGTTTCACATGGTATCAGCTGGAAATTCCAGTCTCGGAATCCAGTGACGCAAAACCACCATCACCGCGTATGGTTGACTTGTTCAGACAGACTCAAATATGAAATCACGATCAGGCATAAACTCACGTTTCCCAATAAATCTCCCTCGTGTCGTATATTTCAGGCGTGATTTCCGCAAGTTTATGCCACGACGATGAGGCAGACTGCACGTAATACTACACCCTAGCATAACAAGTTTAATTATCAGAATTTGTACGACATCAGCTCCAAGAGCGTAGTTACAATTCCAATACTTGTGTGAATGAAAGAACTGTGTTAATAAATACTGTCAAAGACAGATAATATATTTTTACGGTTACGTCTTCAATTCTGTAGCCATAATATTGATATGAAAATGTTAAGAACCGGGTTAGAGTCCCCAGTATGTTCGACTAGTCTAATTTTAAACATTGCCGAATCTATATGTAGGAGCACAGATGCATGTGCACTGAAGAGAACCAGTGATTATGACAAATAAATCATATCGTGAAATTTTTTTCCTTGCCTTGACTGAACTGCCAGATTTTTATTTCGACTCCCGTCTGACATTTTGTGATCTCTGACTTGCCTAAAAACGTTTTCACCTGCCGCTGTGCGTAATAATATGAAAACATGAATTTCATGGCTGTCACGTTATACACCCAATATAATTTTTTTAAATAACTCAAGTTCACACAAACACTTAGATGTTTTTTAACAAATGTATGCTAAAAAAAATGCCCTATGTTTGTTTGATACAGAGCTACAAGACCAACCAATTAGTCATTCAATATCGCCGTTCCAGAGCTGTCATTGTCATAGTGTGCACAGTATTCCATAATTTGAGAATTGTGTACAAAAAAAACAATGTTTTGTTTGACATACTACATCATACGTGCGATAGCAATACATATACGAGGGGATACTCTTACTTACCAAAGATGTTAATGTATGCATGTGCACCTGGTTCGCGAAATCAAGGCATTCATTGTGATTATGCCCAAATGATCTTCACCCAGCCTTGAAAAACTAAATCCTCCTAATTGCATACATTAAAAGTAATTAGTCTTACATGGGCAAACACACTTGGAAGTTGGAACTCGCACAAATCATTTCGCCATACCGCAGTGCAAAAAATTCTCAAAAACTGGTTAGAAATGACGCAAACGTCTAAATTTCACAGAATAGCCTCTCCTTCTCCTAAACCTTTTTGTATTTGCAAGCTCAGTCAAATCGGCTTTGTTGGCAGAAAGCTTTGGACGTAGTCGGTAATTTAGAATTTCCAAAATTCTGTGACTTATCAAAATGAAAAATAAGTCAGCACTGGTCTTCTTCGTATTCACTCTTGCCAGCCACTTGGTTATTAATTGTGTTGGAGCCGAAGATGCACAATTTTCACTGTACACACTGGAGGAGAGAGCAGCGTTGGAATCGGTAAGTATTTGTAATTGTAATAGTAGATTGAAATGACAAAATAAAATGGAACCAAAGCAAAACTTACTAATATGAGTTTCATCAGAAATTGTACGAATTCGATATGCGGTACTTGCTATATCTGGGATAGAATTTAATGATGACAATGCATAAAAATTCCAATTACAACGAAAATATCGTGGATTGTTTATATTACGTTATATTTGAATTTCCATAATAATAGATCCGCAATCTGATTGGCGATGCAGTGACGTCGGATTATATGAAAAGCGATGCCTATATGATTCGTTGGTTGCGGAGTTAGTGAAACATAACTTTTTGTCTCAAATGTCAATACAGTGTACTAACTTCCAAATTATTTCCCTTTCAGACAGCGGTTTGGACGTCAACGCTGCTGAACTTAAATTTCGCCAGGTGTGTGAGAATTCTACACTTGTCCATGTGTTCAATGTATCAACTTTCTAAAATTTGCCATATAACATAGGCGCTCAAATGGAGGGAAGAGAATAACGTGGATCATATTCTTGAAGAAGTTCCAACTAACGATATTGCCAGAAACGCTCATTTCTACATAGACGGAGTTGACAACGATGGAAGTCCAGGTAGTACGAAATACTGAATTATCAAAAACGCATCTTGTGCAAATCCATATTTTCCATATGCTAAAATTCATTTTTGCAACGCAGTCCTGACAGCCGACTGGAGTCATTTGGATATAAGACGCTTTGTCTTATCAGGAAAACGAAATGATATTTTGAGATTCTTCGTTCGTATGTGGGAAACAGCAGAAAGAAAAATCCAGGAAATACGTAATTCCAGAAGTGGAAGTGTCTCCCAAGTTGTCGCTATTTTTGATATAAAAGGCTACAATCTTCGGCAACACGCCTGTCTAACATGTAAGTTTCTTCCTCTTATATTAAGTTTAACTAAATCAAATTGTTAAGGGGCGGATTTGTCCATTGTTCCAGGTTTTGGAGTCTTACTGGAATACACGAGATATATAACAAACTTCTACCCTGGGATTATTAAGGAACTCTATTTAATTAATGGTAAAGCGTCACTTTATATTTTGAACTCAATCAATTTTGTCCGACCGATGCTATTTATTATTGTTCGCAGCACCGAGATCATTCTCACGATTTACGGAGCTATTGAAACCAGCCATTCCAGAGGCCAGAAGAGATATTTTTAAAGTCTACAGTTTTGACAGGAAGGAATGGGTGCCACTCGTCTTAAAAAATATCCAGGCTGATCAACTTCGACCACAATTTGGGGGCAGTAAGAAAACATCCAACTAACGAGCTAAAAAGATGAGGATCATTATACAATGAGTTTGTCTTCCTTGAAATTGGATATTGTTGAAAGAAATTGTTGTCGGCTATGCCAAATTACCACGAAATGCCATGTCTAACAAACAAATATAAGAATAAAATTACTGAATTCCATTTACATTCTATGAAGCAAAAACCAGAAAAGTATTTACACTTTTCCAGCTAAAGAATTGCCATTTGATCTCAGTTTCACTATGTCAAGGGCAGCACTGTGTTCCGTTGCCTTGACATGTTCTTCAGCATGTGTAAGAATGAAATTATAAAACTTGGATTTCCAACACACTGAGTTCTGCACAGACAGTGGACTTGAAACTCCTAATTGTAATTTTACAGAAGTTTGTGACTAGGAACTCATTTTTGTACTTTTTTGTATCAAGTTGCGTAATACCCTCTACCTCTATAAGATTTTAGTTATTACCTGCAGTTTGGATTGCAATTAATTGGCTAAAATGCCGTTTTTAAAGAATGTCAACAAGAAACCACCGCTCTGGTTGGCGGCTGAAAAGAAAGTCATCCGGAATGGATTTCGTATTGCCGTATTTGGCGAAAAGTCCACCAAAGAAAAATTTACGGGAGAATTTATGGATGATATGAAACATGGTATGAACACGGTACAAAATATTTTAATTCGGCACGATGAATAAAATTCCTCTACGGTTCGGGAAGAATAAAATTCCTATGAATACAGGAAAGGGAATTCAACATTTCGAAGATGGAACCATTTATGAAGGGGATTTTCGTTATGGTCGAAGAAGTGGACATGGAGTTTTAAGCCGAGACTGTGGGCGTGGGATCAGATCCAGAATTTATACTGGCATTTGGCTGGACGATCAACCCACAGGGTTTGGACTCAAGAATTTTCCAGACGGTGGTTTATACAAGGGGGAGTTCAAAAAGGGATACCGCCATGGCTATGGTTATTGGAATTTTAAAAATATGCAAAATAACATGCCAATTTTATAATTATTTTCTATTTGTACCTAGGCTGCATGTATTATCCGGACGGTTCCATTTATATTGGGAAATGGTTCAAAGATCTTCGTTCTGGTGTTGGACGTGAAGTTAAACCCGGAAGCGGAAATTTCTACGAAGGAAACTTCAAGAAAGACACTAAATGTGGTCGTGGAAGATATTATCACTTGGTGACCGGTCAAATTCAGGAAGGTGTTTGGTTTGATAACCAGGCACAAGTGACTTGGCTCTGGGATGACAAGAAAAGACGTCCATATGCCAAGAGGAAGACAATTTACCCCATTCCACAACTTTATCTTAAAGTTCCACATGAAATTTTCCATGAAACTGCTCAAGACGTTATGGACGCTGTCAAAGAGTATTGACAATTTCAAAATTACAATGTTCCTAGCACAAATCGAAAGATGATACTAATTATGGGTCAAATATTTTAGATCCAATCTTAGGCCAGCAGTGGCTACAGTAGTAATCAAATAATTTATCATACTACAGGTCAAGAATTTAGAAATTGTTCGTATTAATTTAACTGAGATTAAAAAACCAAAATTGATGCTTGACACTACTAATATTATCATTGTATAGAAATCTGACCAAACTTCAGCGTACACAATATTTCACTACTGCTTGTTGTGGGATCTAGAAACTGGTTTAGTGAAAAGTAAAACCTACAGCGTGTAGAGAAAATAGAGATTCACAAGGAGAGGGGAGCCAATTTATTTTTAACATTTAAGTTCAACTCAGAGAAAGTTTATTAAAGGACGGATGACGGTCGCGTGTCGGCTCGGGTTGGTTTCATCAACTCTTTTAACAGAAATCAAATGAGAGTCTTGGTGGAAATGAAAACTTTTATTCCCGGCGGATCTTTGCTTGATTGCAAATTATGCAAGGCACTGTAGTGTAGAAACGGGTAGGACAGGCGGAATGAGTGAAAGAATAGTGAGTCAACTGAAACTGACTTACCTACTTAAACTCATATCCCTGGAACAACTTAATTAAACTCCACTTTAACTACGAGGATTTAACGGGTTCAGATTCCTTCCTTTACTACTTCCGTTTCTTGAATGAATCGTATTCACAGCTACAGCCCACAAATTCTGAGCCTGACAATGCTTGTACTACGAAGAGAAAAGAGATTTCGCATTCCAAATTTAATTTCAGTCCATCTGGAGTCACAAGCGTCAAATAAAGACGTGACATGACAATTCTCGCACCTGCATTGCATGGCTGCGAGAGTGAAACGATAAACAATATTCAAAAATGCGTTCTATTTGACATAGCTCTTCAATCAAAACTGCTGTGTTAAAAACTAAAAATACACCCTTGTGCCATCACCTTGTCTGAGACAGGATTCTCGGAATGTGTGACGGAGAAAGTTTGAGCCTTGTGGCTAACCCATATGCAAAAAAGTAATTTAGATAAAAGGTAAAAGAATTTTCTGATAGACAGAGGACGACGGAAAAGTGAGGCTCATTGGGATTACCCTATGCAATTTCATATCTTAGGTCATAAAAAAATAAATCCAGGCAGAACATCCACATCCTCATGTTAAATCCTATGTTACAAGGTTATTAGGTCTGAGTTCATGTAGAGTCTTATCATTTCCAAGTTTCACCGGCAAAGAGAAAGTTCTAGTTTAAAAGTGAAGCAAAAGAAAAAGTACATGCCTGGAGACGAATGACGAGACGGGGCGGCGGTGGTGCAGAAGTTGGCATTATATTTTTGGAACTTAAATTCACTCAAGCCTTGCGTTGTATTTGTATTATGCACGGAAGTAAGATTGCATAGGTAAAATAAAGACAAGGGAAACGGATGTAAGGTTTTATTTGGCATGGCTTTCACTCAATATTGTTAGGCGAAACCAAACTAGACGGAAAATAGAGCTGGATTTCATGTTTTTCTTAGAAGCGTGGGCCTCCAATCTTACCCTTAAAATAGAATTGAATCCGGAACCGGATTAGACTTTGAACTTCAATACTGAAATTAGCAACAACCGGCTTAGAATCTCATGATTATACATAAGTGTTTAGAAAAGCACTTACGAAAATTAATTCAGTTCCGAAGTAAAAATAAGTTTAGGGTTTAGTTTTTAAGTGACTTCAGTGAACAAAACTCTGTCACGTCAACACAAGTCGGAAAACAATGTCGTTATCCTATTCAATAGTAAACAAACAATGCTAACGTTCTACTGAAAACAATGACGAAAACAAGTAAACAGTCATGAAGATTGCACTATGATTGGTTTACTTCCTAAATTTTCATCAAAATTTTTGGTTCTAAATTTCCAGTAAAAACTTCATATGGCGAATAATCCAAATTTTCAGTATCCCGTCGTCTACCGAGATGAATCTGTGGTTGATACATTTTTTAAAAGATCGGTAAACAAATAACTTTTTAAGAATCTTTATCAAATGCACCATGCATTTCCAATAAAAAAATGATTGCAATCTCTTCTAAATGTGGCGATTCTAATGTAAATGTTAAATTCAATTTATGTGGTAGCCGATTTCACTGGCTAGAAAATAATCTTCAACTTAATTCAAATTGAGTATTTTTGTTGAAGGTATCTGACCCGTACCGATGGTTAGAAGATCCTTCTTCAGAAAAAACAAAACGTTTCAAGAAGGATCAAACTAAATTGACCAATTCATATTTAGAGCAATGCCCTCTTCGCCATAAAATTCGAGAGAAAATAAATGAATTGTCAGATTTCAGTCAACGCTCCTGCCCAATCCGTCGAGGGGATAATTTTTTTTTCACCCGTTCATTTGGATTGCAGAATCAAAGGTACATCCGAAAATATTACATTACAATACAAAAAGATTTTTATCATCAATTGGAACAAACTTCTAGTGTTCTGTATTCACAAAAATCTCTCACCGGAGATGCAGTCATGATTTTAGACCCGAACGGGTATTCAACGGATGGAACTGTTTCATTAAACATTTACAATGTCTCACCGAATGCAAAATATTTGGCATTTGGGTTGTCAAAGAATGGGTCAGATTGGATGAAGATACGTTTCAAGAACTTGGATACAAATAAATTGTGTGAGGATGTGTTGACTAAAGTCAAATTTACTTTCGGGATTACTTGGACTGAAGATTCGAAAGGGATATTTTACGGGGTGAGACTGTGAACTGAGACTGAGTATTATTGTGAACTTTATCAATATGATTATGATTTAAATTGTGAATTTTCCATATATGTGTTGTGTTGTATCGTAGAGTTTTCCGCATCACAATGGAAGCGTAGATGGGACGGATGTGAAAGAAACAGTACACCAAAAATTATATTATCACAGGGTTGGAACTTCTCAATCCCTAGATGTTTTAGTCTACGAATTTCTAAAAAGACCAAATTGGATCATGTGATGTCAAAATTAAATTATGCATCTAAGTTCTCTACTATTTTTCAATAATACTTTCATTTCATAATCGTTTAGGGGCGCAATCGTGGCAGACAGTGGAGATTATTTATTGATGACGATCAGGCAAGGGGTGAAAGACAACTTGATCTCTTATGCAAAATATTTATCAGAAGGTCTTAGGGAAGATCTGGACTTGAGATTCAAACCGCTTGTAGAAAAATTTGAGGCAGACTACACGGTCAATTCATACTACTTATAAAGTTATCATGCTTAAAAATTGACATTTTAATAAAAATTGGATTTATCTCATCTTCAGTACATCACAAATGAGGGCCCGCTGTTTTATTTTTGCACAAATAAAGAAGCATCGAATGGTCGAGTCCGTAGTGTTAACGTAAACACAGAATACTGGAGAACTGTCGTATCTGAGCATACGAGAGATGTGATTGACTGGGTCAAATGTGTTGACGGGTAAGTGCTGAAATGGTTGTGTTTTGTGTTTGAAATTGTGTGAAAATCATATTTCTTTAAAATGTTAGGAATAAACTCTTGATTTGCTACCTGCGGAATGTCAAACATGTTTTACAAATTCGGGACCTGAGAGATGGATATATTCTGAGAGACATTCTTATTGAACTCGGAGGGTCAATTACACGATCACTTGTTCTGAAATCGAGCAGTGATTTCTTCATCACTGTTGAAACATTCGTCTGTCCGGGTCAAGTGTACCGAGTGAACTTAAGTGATGACAAGCCGAAACTTAAAGTAACACATTTGTTTTATATTTCATAACTCAGAACTGATAAGTAGATTCACCAAATGAATGGTTTCAGATTATGAACCCAAATTATCCGGAAGTTACAGATCCTAACTTTTTCACAACAAAACAAGTTTTCTACACAAGTAAAGATGGTACAAAAATACCCATGTTCATTGTGCACAAGAAGGTAGACACTTAAAATTTACAAAAGTCGGAAATTGGAAATACTTATGAAATAACATTCACTTTTTTGCACAGAATTTGAAGCCAAACAAATATACACCATGTTACTTGCACGGCTATGGTGGCTACGGATTTCCTCTTCGGACAAAATTCACACCTTTCAATATTGTATTTATGCAGAATTTTAACGGAGTAATTGCGGCCGCATGTATACGCGGTGGTGGGTAGGCTAACCACAATTTAATTTGCTTTTGACCTCCAATACATACAATTACGAAATTCCACATTAATTTTCTAAATGTGCAAAGAGAGTACGGCAGAAATTGGCACAATGGCGGCCGGCTACTCAATAAGCAAAATGGATTCGACGATTTCCAAGCAGCAGCAAAGTATCTCATTATTAACCAGTTAACGTCTGCCAAAAAATTGACGATTCATGGGATGTCGAATGGAGGTTTCCTAATCGGGGCTTGCATTAACCAGCGCCCGGATTTGTTTGGCGCTGCAATCGCCGAAGTTGGGTAAGTTTTATTTGTGATAATTGCAAGGTGGACGTGTTTGGACCACCCATTTATATCAAATCATCCTTTTAGAATATTGGACTTGCTTCGGTTCCATAAATTCACAGTCGGCAGATTCTGGTGCAATGAGTTCGGACATCCCGAGTCTCCAGAATATTTTGAATATTTGTTGAGAATCTCTCCACTCCACAATATTAAACAAAGAAATGACACCCAGTACCCAGCAGTTTTACTCCTAGCGTCTGAGAATGATGATCGTGTTGTACCATCACATTCATTCAAATTTATTGCCGAATTGCAACACCAATTAGGTCATCAAGTTCATCAGGTAAATACCCAAGAAATAAGAATATGCCTGCACAGTTTAAGTTTTTTGAGCAGTCTTGACTTATAAAATCTTACAGAAAAATCCCATGATGGTTCGAATCGAGAAAAAAGCAGGCCATGAACTTGGACGGCCTTTGGATAAATTGGTAATTTAGGAGTATGCTTATTTTAATACTAGCAGCCGAAATCTATTCCTAGTCAGTTCTCGACCCTGAGAACTACAGAACCGACTGAAAACCTATCAGTAATTAAGAATTGCTTCGGCTTTTTAAAAAACCCTAAAACTTTTTAATAGATGGACGAACAAACTGACATTCTGGCATTCATCGCCCGTGCCCTGGGGCTTTTATTTGTCGAATACAAAATTTAGATTGTTTGCAGTTCTTGGGAAGCAGAGGAGTGATATCAAAATTACAGTGATTTATGACTGCTTACATTCATTCGGAATTCATTCAAATTAAACTCATGCGTCACATTCGAAATACAAAAAATAATAATATAATTGCTACAATTATTTCCATATTTGAGTAATTTTCGTCGAGGGTTCATTTAACCTTTCACATTCTCTGTTCGAATAGAAGTAAATAAAATGCGTATTAGAGTGAGTTAACTCAAATGTCTGCACGTGCCGGACAGTTTTATTTTCCCCACTTCTGAATTTTTTCAGAAGACCCAGTAACTACAAAACCGCGAATCCTGATTCCGCATAAATTGATATCATTTTACGTCTCCACTTCAGCACTGAATTACGCTTTGAATTGCGACAGAACTCTAAATCCAAGGAGACGTTGTGGCGATGTGATGGGCAAATGACAAGACATGTAGACGACGCGTTATTTCAAGGAGAAAGTGTATAATGCATGCATTTTCCATTCGCAGTAGTAAACGCTGAACGCGACGAATGTCAGGGTTCACGTCATCCACTTCAGAGACATATTATGACAAAGATATCAGAGAGTAGTCGAGATAGAAGAAACAACGTAAAGACGCATATCGGATAACGGCACTTACAATGAGGTGATTCAATTTAAAAAGTTCAACATTTCGATCAAGAATACTGAATTCTTCAATTCAGATACACTGCGACCAAATGAAATTTTCACACAGAGCCTAAAATCTTACCCTGTCAAAACATTCGATGTTCAAAAATGCCTGAACTGATCCCTTGTTTCTCTAACTAGTCCCATAGTCTTATACAAGTTGTATGAAGTGACAGGATCGTAACCTCATCGGCAGTCCACGTATCGCGATTTTCGTGATTCCTGTAAAGTTTTTCTACCACAAATAGTCGATATTCTCCATTAACAGCACCGTGATCATTAATTACAGCGAAATATAATATTTTTATAACCCCATGCCCCATGTCAAGGTTTACCCATGATACTTAAAATCCAAGAACCGTGTGTTAATTCTGTCTCGGAATCAGTTTTATTGCTGGTCAACAATAACAAACCGGTTTAAAATATTAAAACTGATAAATTCCAAATCCCACAACTTAATGCTAAAATCCAGTGCGTTGTTCCCACATTGTGAATCTGAATTCTAAAATATATCTTAAATCACAGGGACATTTGTCTAACAACTCAATCAAACTACTACAAACTAAACAAATATGGCAAAACTAAATTATTTGGTTTCACTACCGGTACAGCAGAAGAAATATTAGACTTAAACATTTTGAAAATCAATACACAAACTGCATAACTAAATCTTTGATCAATTCACTCCCACGTCCAACTTGTTCTTTCTCTTTGAGCAATTGTTTCATTTGTTCTGAAATGTATCGATGATCTAAGGTTGGCCATATGTTTTTCATTAAGAAATTGCTACCGGTCCCATAAGCAGTCATTAAATGGCGATTAATATCGTACATTTTACGCCCAGTTGCTTTGGCTAAGAACTGGTAGTAAGACGGCTTCAAATTTTGTGGTTCCAACATACCAGCATGGAAAAGTACTGCTGTGGAAATCGCATACAGAACACACCAACCCCCTCCATAAGTAGAGTCTACCCACCGGATTAGCCTCCAGTTGTTTTCTCTGCAATAACAGCAATACAGACAATCATAAATTTCCACTGCTTTCCACCAATTAGACTAATTATTTTAAACCTAGTACATGCCGAAGAAGAAGATTTTAGAAAAACCTAGAATTAGGCGCATCTACCACCGCATTGTTTCTAGACAAAACAAAGGTCGAACCCCAAACCTGTATTTCAGACTTACCCCTTTAATCCATTGGAGTGTAAAGACTAAACGAAACCAGACCAGAATTTTTTAACGAATCGAACCGACAGAAATAAAATGTTCGCACCACGACGGGACTTGACAAGATAAGACTTCAGCAGGACACTTACCATGCTCAATGGTGCTAAATGAATTGTTTATGCAGATGATTTGTTATTAGCTACATAATTAGCCCAGTTAGATTCGGACCGTGCAAATAGGGGAGGCAGACTCAAAAAATGCGACTACTTTTCTGTAACATAACCAGCGCAAAAGGACAGTCAATGATTTGTTCACTAACCTGTGAGATTCGGCGATTACAACTTGAGCTGCTTTAAAGAATAAATAAAGTCCCAATGTTGGTGGAGGTCTAATTAAGACGAAGCAGAGTGCGGAAGCCATGACCCCGGAGGCAATGGCATGCTGTGGGTCTTCATTTCCAAGAAGCCAACGGAACGAGCAGGACAAGAGACGAAATGCAAGACACATAGCACTGAGACCCAATCCACTTTTGAGACAAGTAATAAGAATTGTGTTACTTAAAGATGAACTTCGTAGAACGTTTTTCTTAACGGAAATCAAGGAACGAGCAAACATAACAAGTTGAATCAATCCTTGAATCCCAAAACCAGCAGCGAATCTTGTCCAGAACCCCTGAATGATAAAAAATAAATAGTTTAATTTTAAAAGAATTTAAGATGAATACCTGCGTATACAAAATATTGACAAATTTCTCTTACGTGAAGCCAGTAATCAAAGCAAGGCTTTCGATGTGGACAGGTGTCATGAGTTTGACCCTCGTAAACGGCAGCTACCATCCTCTCTAGGTGACAAGCAATGTCCTCAACTTGACGATGCATCCAGAAAACAAAGCGGACAAACCGGGCTCTATAACTCTCATCCGGTTTCTTTGGTGGCCCTCCTGGTTCAGCTTGTAAAATTGGACCATCCTCAGGACCGCCAATGACTAGCCCAGGACCCACATTGTTAGCTTCCCGTTGTCCAATTCTCGCCTCGTTCCTTTCCACTTCAATTTCTCTACTTGTGATATCTTCGACGCCTCCTTCCTTACGAACAAATTCCTCAGCTCCAAGAATTTTTCTATAAAATAATACCGACAATCAGGGTGAGTTTAAACATCCAAGGCTAATAAGTTCTCTTTGAGATTAGCTGACCGACTAAAACTTAAAATGATAACTGAAAATTCGACCAGATATAAAAATGTAACTTTATAGTTATTTGAATGGACATATTTCAAATAAAATCAGTTCGAACCAAGCCGGATATGAAGTTGATATTTGTACTTGAAAAAATTAGTAAAGGATTACTTTAAAATCGTATCAACTAAATCTCCACCCCTTCCGTCCTTCTTCATTTGGTACAACAGTGTGGTAGTTGAAGAACAAAAGAGGAGTACGTCAAAGTATTTAATGTTTCGAATGATGCCTCTGTAGTTTCAGAAAAAAAAATTAATTAAAATTCCAATCTCCAATTATTAAAATTTTATGTTCTGAGACCTGAAGCATACCTGGCACGGAGCATTCGGAACACTGTTTCGGACGCAACATTGGTCACATATAGGGCCAGTAGTGGTCGGCGCTGTTGCTTCTCAACTAGAATTGCTAAGTAACAGCCCAAAACTGCTGGAACGATTCCAATTGTATAAAAATTGAAATGTCCCAAAAGTTTTCGGAGAAGGCAGAAGATTGTGACGAAACCAAATGCGTTCACACTAAGAAAAGTTGACGATCGAAAAATGTCCTTAATTAGTTTGACAATGTCGTCCTTCTTCCTCGGAAAACGCCGACTAGCTATCAGCGAAAGCTACAAAAAAAAAACACTGTATAATTACATTCAGATCAAGTAACAAATTTCAGGCTAATAGCAATTTATATTGAACGTACCACATAGCAAGATGTGTAAATCTTAAGACTTTCTTTGAAAGTCGCAAAACCTAATTCACCAGCAGCCAGGGCACATGAAGGATTCCAAGTATGTCCAAGTTCATAACAATTAAAAGGAAGCCGCTGGAATTTACTTGCTGACGGAGCCATTATGTCAAATATTGAACTTGAATACTGCAATTCAAACACAACAGAAAATATTGGAGTTTTGAATTTAGAAATTACAAAACCAAAATAATATTAAAAATCTACACTTATGACTTACAAGAAACTATGTATTGTGCTTTCCCTTTGAGTTGTAAATATTCAGTTGTGCTGAAAATCTTGACATCCAAAATCACAGTATTATTCAAATTACATCTTATCTTCGTCAAAGGTCACAAATTTGAGGTCAACTTCAGCTCAGATCACTCACTGAGGTCGACGGATGTTTGAATTTCTATTCGTCTTTTTTTCCCACAAGTTATAGTGAAATCAAAACTCCCGCGGTTGTGTGCCACATAATTGACTGACTCACATAGTTGCAATTTGACATCTTGTAATAGTTTTTAGGTCCAATACAAATTAATGATGTTTTTGATTTTGACTCTGAACTTTGACCTCTGACCTGAAGAATTACGAATGAATGCGAAGCGAATTCCTATTTCCATGTCCTTATAACATTATAACCATTTAATCCCGTCATTCGAACACAGCATCAATGCTTTAAACTTTTCGATTTTTTGTAGAAATATTTGAGAGATCTCGTGGTGGCTGGTCGGTAGGTTAAAAAGTTGTCCTGGTTGATTATCCATCAGACTTGGGTCAATTACTTTAAAAATGTAATTAATTACAAATTGCACATTATACCCTCATTATTAAAAGTAATTCAAATACAAGAGATTATTTGCTGAGAGATTTGGAAACGCTGAACACGAAAGAAATGCGGCAAGCCAAGTCCGGGGAAATCAAATAAAAATTTTCAGATCTTATTTTTGAGAACTGGAAATTGTGAGACAAAATTAATTTCATCAGTTTTAGTTCAATAATTTTTGTTCAATTAATTGTCAAAATAAATAAAATACACTATTTGCTATTTCCCATTCATTCAATTCTCAAAAATC
Organism: Protaphorura tricampata; assembly: GCA_034698835.1. Lineage (NCBI taxonomy): Eukaryota > Metazoa > Arthropoda > Collembola > Poduromorpha > Onychiuridae > Protaphorura > Protaphorura tricampata. The sequence goes on from JAQGCB010000049.1 coordinate 27,826, forward strand.
TGGTAAGTACACAAATCTTCTTTAAAAGTATCATTTGTTGAATATGCTGAATAAAATTCTCGCAGTTTTTATGACTAGAAGTTTAGTTATTTTAATTTGCTGTTTTTGTACAAACATAAGCGTGCACAGAATAGCCATATAACAGATATTGACTTTTTCTAGTTTCGCCAGTGTGATTGGGGCAATTTTCATCGGTTCAGTCGTTAGTTGGGGTTTGGGATCCGCTCACTCGTTTTTCCAGTGACTCAATTGCAGGTTGCAGGTAACTTTAAAATCGAATACAATTTTATATTTTGTTTTACTAAATCTCACCCTCGGTCATGGATCAAATATATTTAATAGTAGCTGTCAATTTACGAACGAATACAATCCATACACTAATAGAGTCAGCTCTTATTATTGTAATTTATGTAGTTCTCTTTAGACCTGTCGATTTTTAAACAGCCAGACTGTTACTTCCTATATATTTACCTATAAATATATTTTAAATATTTCAGAAACATAAGTGAAGAACCAGCTCAATTCTGAAGATGGCTGGTTTTGGTTGGTCATTGTCTCGTCCACAATTTTTTGACAAATTCGAAAATACTTCCCCTGTCACCACGTCGGGAGCGAATGGAAAGCAATTTAGCCCTGGAAATCTAATATTTATTGCAGAAGATGTTTGTTACATTTGGTGGTGCCATAAAAAGATTTTGGTCAGAGCTCTCTGTTCGGATATTTGGATGAATGCTGATGAGGTCAGTTCACAGGAGTACCCACTAATTGAAGAGTTGAACTTCAAAGTGACGCACTTGATTGGCCGTAAGCAGCCTAGAGAAATATTGCTTGCATGGGGTCCATCTGGTTTGGCTTCAATCAAATTCCAATCAAAGCCTGGACATCAAAATCCTTCCATGAGTTGTTCCGTTATTGCAGAAAAGTCTTTTGTGGAACGCTCGAAACTACGAATCCTTCAAGTTAAGTTACATCCTATCAAGAAACAAGACTTAGTCGCCGTGCTCAACAATGATCATTTCGTTAGATTGTATAACTTGAACGATCCTGCCGATCCAATCAGTGTAATTTGTGTCGGACCACCGCACTCACGTCCTTTCACATTCATCAATCATTCAGTTGGTTTACCAGAACCACCGGTCGACTTTGAATTTGGACCAAGACTGACCAAGTCCGGACTCTGGGTGGTCTTCATACTCAAATCTTCCGGAACCGTTTCATACCGTCTTCTCAAAACATTGGATGCAACCAGTAGATGCCGTTGGGAGGATGAACAAACTATTTACACAGACGGTGACTTGGAAGACACATTTGAAGATGCGTTCTCAATTTTGGTAACTAAGACATTCCCGCCTGTCCTCACAATTGCCTGTTTGAATGGCAATTTGTATCACACGGTGCTTCTTCCCTCGGAGAACGATGCCCCCGAGTCAACAACAGAGTTAAGTATGGAAGACAAATATTTGAGTGGGGACCTTACTCTATTCGTCAAAGAGATTTTAGAATTAGAACCAGACTCTGATCGGGGGTTCTCTACAATTAGGTTAGCTCAAGATCCTCTATGCAGCCAACGCTACTCTTGTATTCATGACGAAGGTGTCCACCTCATCAACATGCATTTTGTGACGGAATTAACTAACTTCTCGGCGGGAAAGGGTGGTGGCGGAGGCGATCGAGTCGCTAACCTGGTGCCGAGACCTTCCCAGCAATCGACCGCTCGTTATGTTCTATGTACAAAAAACGGCGATGAAGACCCAGATATTTTGACTATTCAAGAGCTGGAGTTAGCAAAGACCACCTTCTCAGAATCAATCCCCCAAAAGTTCCTCGTACTTTTAAAAAATGGCATTTTGGTTTGTGAAGTCCCACATGCCCTTGACAATTTCCCTGCAACTTCAAAATCGAAAGCGGAGGACAATTCAGTACTCTCCGAGAGTGGTTCACCCTCTCATGATGTCTCAGTTCAAGGACACGATGGAAGTCTGAACAGTTTGAATATTTTGGATGTGGTAAAGAAATATTTAAATAAGAGTTCAAATCAACCTTATTTAATGCCGGGTGGTGAGGGTGGTGAAGAATTTCCAAACGAGAAAAACGAAGCATTGCTAATGAATGGTGCACGAATTTTGAAGTGGGAATATCTTCAGCGACAGGAGCAGACGATGACATTTTTGAAGGAGTCATTAGAAACACTTGAACGGAAGTCGTTGGAGCTCAAGGAGAGTGTCGAAAATTTGGGGAGTGCACAGGCAGACCTTCGGAATGGGGCGGAAGGGATAGCTGAATCATACGAGGAAGGAAATGAACGGGAGGAAGGAATTCATAAACGACTGGAAGCGATTCTTCTCCAACATCACCAAGCATTTCCTTTGATCACAGATGATGAAAAGACTTGGCTTCGGACCATGGAAGCATTACAGATTGAAGTTGCAAATATGAAACTTACGGTGGACGGTTTGAAGAGGAGGACATCGGCGGGGTCTCCTAGGGCGGATCAATTGGTTTCACCTGAGAAACCAAATGCTAGTGTGATTTCGGCTGCTCAAATGACACAATTACGGGCCCAAGTTTTAGAGCAACACAATGCCTTGGCAAGTTTAGCTCATTCTATGAAGGAATTCGAGAAAAAAATTGCTTTGACGTGAGTTTCTAATTTTATCTAATTCTGTTTTCGAAATTCAGGGGGTGGTTGTATTTGTATTTGTATGGTTTCTTTCATAATTCTAACTACTGAACGCGATTCACGAAGAATTGCATATTAGAGGGAAGGCGGGACTGGGAGCTTCTGTGTTGAATTTCTTTTTGAGCGATTTGCCAATAACCGTGTTTCGTAAAGTCTTATATTTGAGCAATTTGTAATATTTCAATTTCAGCCACCTCAGCCATATTTTGATTTATTCACTAGTGTTTCTTGATTTTGTCGCAAATAATATTTATTTCGAATATTCGAATTTACTTTAATAACGGCACTAATATGATTACGTTTACATACTTCCTCTTGTAGTACTTTCGATGACATTTATTTTTAAGTCAGGTTACACGTTAACATTAATGTCATTAATGCCTAATCTAATTTAATACATAAGTAATGTACAGAATAAATATTTGGATATAATATATAGTGAAAAAATAATTTTGAATTCTCATTTTATTTTCTTCTGCCTTTATGGGCATGTAACAGTATATTATCGACTTTAGTGTTTATAAAAGAAATCTCATAGTATGAAGGATTTTTGACTCCCATTAAATTAGGAAATACATTCGGTTCTGTTCGAAACGGACGGAGTCCAGCCTTCTCTAATGGCACCCACCATGACTTCAAAACTTTGTATAAATCTTTTTGTGGGAAAAAATCCAAATGAAGTTCAATTAATAGTTGACCAAATGGGAGATGGTGAGGGAAATCTTCTAGTATTTGCGGAATTGTTAAAAATTCCCCTCCTTCAATGTCAATTTTAAGAATGTCAATGAACTTGTGTCCGTGTTTATCCATTTCTGTCTTGAACGTTTTCAAATTAACTGTGTCCGTCCGACCTAGTCCCTGTTTGGAGAAAGTGGTTCGTCCAGGATATAATTTCGTTATTGCAACTTGATCTGCATTCACTGTGTGATCATAAGCGTAGATGACACAACTAGTCCGACTCAATATATCTTGTTCAAAGGAAGTGTCAGTAGAGATACCATAGGAATAGATTACACAAGGGTCAGCATATTTCGCAAGATGAGAAACTCCGCACACCCACTTTCCACCATCACCCAATCGTCCAATACGCTCCACTGTATGTGGACAATTAAAAGTTGGATAAAAGAAATCCCAAATTGTTCTAAAATTCACATGGGTCCATGGGGCATTCGGTGAGATTGGTGACTCAATCTCAGCCGCTTCACGTATTTCAATCCCTCGCTTCCAAATCAATTCAGCTTCGTCAAGTCTTTCTCGAATAAATTGTTCACGAGTCGAATCACTCAAACTTCCAAGGAACTTTTGTCCAGAATTCCAAAAATCTTCATTATACCATCCGACTAGGATTACTAAAAATAATACCAATGGGACTAGTACAAGACACCTGGGAGACTTCATTTTACAGGAAGCAGGATCTACGAAACAGACAATATGAAATTAATTGTGACTTTTCGCCAAAAATTTGTAGAGTGATGGTATAGCTAATCTATCTTAATACGTCAATTGAATCAATTTTCATTTTTTCCTAATCATTTTGGATGAAAATACCACAGTAATAAAACTCTTGCTCCTGTGCTTAGATATTTTAATATGTAATATTTCACTCGAAGGCCATACCATTTATATTGCAGACGTGCAAAATGACTGATTTGTTTATGTATACTCAAAAAATATTGAGTCTGCAAGGTACTCCGTACACAATGCAATGAAACCCAAGAATACAACTGAAACTGAACTAATTCTTTTTTAGCGTCGACATCCTTTAAACCCGGTATATGCGGTTGCATAAAGTCAAAGTTAATGTCTCTACAACATAACAGTGTGCACGGTTAAGTCGAACTGAATCCTGAGTACTGAATCATTACATGCATGCATAGAATTTCCTGCATTGTTCCGACTCAGTGCTTCAGAATATAACTTTAACCACACCAATTTTATATTTATGTGTACTCATGTATTTCGTTCAGGCCCAGAGGCTCCGACGGATGACAGGAAGAAGTGTAGCGCCTGGGAATTCATTGTAGAATTGTAAATCGCATCTAGACAAAAAATAGTAAAAAAAATAAAGGTAAACGTGCATTGGTGTATTATTTTTGTTCTGCAAAGTGAACAAGTTGATGAAGCATTATGCGATCGTCAATTGTCGTTCCGTTCAGGTTCAACTGTCCGTTTCATCGAGTTCCAACAATGCCCCTTCGCAATATTCACATTCTCAAATAACAACGGTATCGACAAATTTAAATAAACTGTCGCGGTTTTAAAGGCTCATATTTAGTGAGAAATTCGCTTCATATTGCCTTACGAGAAATAGTGAATATTCTATCTGGCAAGAAATATTCTTAAGAACATATTTCAATCGTACTTTACAATGAATCAGAACAATATTTAATTGTCGGGTTTTAATTACTAATTAATATCGTGGATCAGGGGTACAGCGAGTATGACAACTTACAATGATGTGAACGTCGAAACAACTGCTCTGAACTAGATGCCCAATAATTTCGTCAGCTTATGGATTAGCCCTCATATAGGGAAATAGATAATATAGATAATACTGTCTTAGTAGAGAAAAATTGAGTTCTAATTAGTTAAAGATGCAATTTCACATTTAATCTGTCGTTAACTTCAGGATACTCAACTCTAATTAAGCACGCACGCACGCAGGAATTGGAAGCAACTAAACTGAAATGAAATGTTGAGAATTGAAGTTTACGGTTTGTGGGAATCAATATAATTTTTTATTGTTTGAGCTAGAACCGTAACGGTTCAGTTCGGTTTTACAGTTTTACGCAAGCATTACTTCGTACTTTGATAAAGCTGGATCTGCTGGGTATTTTCGTTGAGTTCGATACTAAATTATAGTATTTAATGGATTTTTAACTTCGTTTCGGAGTTTATGTTTTAAGTTCATGCAGTAAAGGCCTAGTTTATCTGCTTTCTCTCTCATCAGCTTGGGCCTAAATCTGAGCCAAGCGCCTTCATCACAAATTGTCATTCGTGTATACAATATTTTTCATATATTTTGTGAGTATGTGAATTTATTTTGTGATTTAGTTTCAATTAGATTTTGTGTGGCCGTCTGAAAAATTAACTGGTTTTACGACTTGTGCAATTTGCGAAATTGCTACACCATATTGTGTAAAACGACACGAAATCTTGGCCAATCGCGCAGATTGGAAAGTATGTACGTCAATTTGTCTAGGAAATACTACAATATCGGCCCTCTGAGCTATTAGGGAAATGTTTTATATAGGCCAGGCCGTTTAACCATATTAGCTTTTCCAAGTAATTGGGCATTCGGGCCGATTGCCTTTACTATGGCAAAAACTAATTTCACGGATCTCGTCATTCTCCATATTCCATATTGTCTCGCCTAGCCGTGTTCCCCTCTAGATCAAATATATACAATCGGATACTTTTCATAATTAGAATGTCAAGATTTATAAGTGGATACAAAAGATATGGCAGGCCGGTCTGATCCCAGTTATGACTCTGGTGTTAATGGCAACCTCAAGGAGTGATTTAGGGTCCTATTCGGTTATAAATTAATCTTTCTGGTTTCAACTGAAGTGAACTCGCAATAGAGCAATAATAATGAACGAGCTGATTCTGTTATATGGTCGTATTATTCATTGTAGAAGGTTATGCATTCCGATGTCCAGATTACAACATTACAAGGAGTAAAATAATAGTTCCACGTATTGGAATAAAGCAATATCTTGTAATGGAGTGGAATTGTGGAATTTGTGACGTGAAATGCAATAATAGTAAATCATTGATCATGCAAGCGTCATTAAACTTATTATTGAATTGCATGCTTAATCGTGCCTGTTTCTTATCTGGTAAATCCCGTATACATATTTGAATTCCAATAAATTCAGATAGTAAAAATGAAGTGTACTTGGAATAGCTGGTAATGGCAACTTATTTTTAAATGCTAATACGCATCCAGATTTCTGCAATACTTTTTACAAATAAAAATTACGACATTATAGTGGGAATACAGCGATGCGAAAATATCTCATTGAGATGTGCCCTCCAAAATATTCTAAATATTTTAAGTTTGGCGTTGAAATTCTTTACGACAAACCACAAAACCAGCAGAGCAGTCGCGTTTAGTTTCAGTTGCAATTCTGAATGAAGTACTCATAAAGCTGGAAGAAATATCTTATGTTAGAATTTATGCTCCTATTATTTTTACCTTGAGGCGAGGTTACAGAATTTTCACCTTAATGAAAAATCCATATGCCCAGGCCCACAGTACATAGAAGCTTGATGAGACAAGAGAATAAGACCTGCAGGAATAATGTAATGTAGTCATTCTAGGCAGAGACTATAACGAGTTTAGAAAGATTGGCAAGGGTCGTCGTAGCTTGTAGATTATATTAACTACTTTTAGGCGTGTTTCATTAAAATTGGATACTATGCGACTGAGACTGACGGTTAAGTCGTAGTAGAAACTAACGATTGATGTAATGATCATACATTTTCGTAAATAGAGTATCTAATATTATCGGTACGCTGGACATGTATGCAGTAAGCACTCGCTAATTTTCCTTAATACACTTGGAGATTAATGTACTCAAAGTACAAAAGTGAGGTAACCAACTATTTTGTTCAAAATGAATGAAAATATTATAACACTTACTTGTGTGCAACCTAACACAGTTTTACATGAGAGGACACAGAGAGACGCTAGACGGACAGAAATAGTTGGGATGTCCGGAGACATTTAAGTAATATTTGTTCATGCTGTCGACCAGCATAGACAAGTAAGCAAGCCATATATACAGGGAATGATCACAATGACCAGGAATTACCCCAAAGAAACGCTATAATGGAACCAAACGAAACTCATTCTTATAGATTTGTAATATTAATTCTGACAGGATTGACCAAACAAAGGATAGCTATTATCTACCCGGATCATCTACACTTTGTATTTATCTGTCCAGAGAATATAGTCATGCACTTAAATAAGCCAAGGGGTTGAAATGGGATTTAAATGTCGAACTTACATGGTTCAGTCTGTGAAACCGTTGATCACCATCACCATATAATTATAGCTAACCCCAAATAATCTGTTACAACGGCTTTCGAAAATACTAAGAATATAAACTAGACACAATGACACAGATTCAATGAACCTCCTACAGTTTCGGATTAAAATTTTTATCTTCTTGCTAATTTTTATCAGGAATAAATATTTGGCTATGCATACTGCACAAAATCTCCAAATTCGAGGTTCTCAATTAACAATGTTCTAAGGCACCCAGCAAAAGAGGAAAAGTCTTGAAGTACACAAGTCCTATTCTCTCTATCATTCAACTAGAAGACGGTCCGAATTTCAGGTTTGTTGTGCTTTATTTTTACTCTGGAATTTCCGTGCATACATCCGATTGGAGAGGAGCGCGGATCAATTTAATGATACATGCATGCTCTGTATATAAAGTCCAAAGCCGGGTATCACGTAGTGTGCCCGTATTCGTAGACCAAGTCTCTCATCATGTGACTCATGTTTTCATTCGTAGCCATAGGGACTGCGCAGTTCAGAAGCCTAGGTTCGGAGATTCTATCTTCCAATGATGGGATGTATTACCCGGGTTTTATCCGAAACCTACGTAAACTCGGGTAGCAAAATTCCCGACAATATCAGAGTAGTCTTACTTCTCGATTTCGACGTACATAGTCTGTAGTTGGTAGCATTACTAAGCACACAGAAACAGGATAAATTGTTTCTCCAGGGATACAAGGGAAATTATAATTTATTTAAGGAGTATAGCATCTGTAGTATGGATATTCGTTGCGAAATAAAATGAACATACCCGGCAGAAAATATACGGAAATTAAAGTGACAAATTTAGCTGAAATGCGAATAGTATCTACGATTTAGTTTGTTAAAATTGAAGGGAATCAATTCCCTTCTGAGCTGAGACATTGATAATAATAGTAATAATATAAGTTGCACTGTGAAATGTCGGAGTCTGATCATCCGGACGAGGTTGAAACTACTGTTGTTGAAAGTCAAACAGAGTATACGAGTTTAACGTCAACAGAGGGTGAAAGTGCACTAGTGACTAAAATTGAGATTTTTAAATTATTTGATGATAATGAGTCAGAGCTTAATCCAATCGCAACAATTACTACGACTCTAGATGCCAAATCTGTCTCGGAACCACCGCAAGAATCCGGGACATCATCATCGACCACTGCCGCCAGTAAATATCAGATCGAAGAAACCACAGAAGGCCAAAGTAGTCAGGCTGAAGGTAAAGAAAGTCGAGATTATGTTCAGGGTCAAGGTCAGAGTCAGGGGGACGATGACGATGAGGAAGATGACACACTGTCATCTGAGGCCTTCGTGGATGACATTGAGTTGATCTTAATGCCAGAGGGAACTGAGGATTTACCGGAAGATGATGACAATTCTCCAAGATTAGTGCGGGTCACTGAGCTCCATAGTCAAGCGGATGACGATGACTATGAAGAGGATGACTGTGACTTTAGAAAAATGGATGCGAGTGAAAGGTCGGACAGAGACATGACACCGAGTGCGAATCCGGGTGAGAATAGTGGGGACGAATATGACTATGAGGAACAAGAACAGGAAGGAGCTGTCGGAATTACACACTCCATATCAAAGTCAGAAGTTTACATTTCATTCGAAGAAGACGATCAAAGTTTTAGTCATCACAGTAGTGGTGGACGGAGAAAGCAAAAAATGCATTCTGGTGTTCAAACGGACATTACAGCTTTGGAGAAAGACTACACTAATGTACCCGGATATGATTTCAAATCTAGAAAAATATTTTTGGGTGGATCTGTAAGAGCTACAGGGTCTGGGAAGGCGAGTCATCCTGTTAAGAAACTAAATTGGAAAAGTGAACTCACACTACTGCCATCAAAAACAAAAATTGGGTATGGGGGGTATGGAGCTTCATATGGAGCCTTGATTAAGGATGACCGGGATCAGTACTCACCAAGAGTGACCAAATTTACGAGCCAGGTATGGTTTTAACGTTATTGTAATTGCCCTTCTAGTCCTTTTTCATACTTTTTCCTATTTCTTATTGAATGAAGCCTGCATTTTCAAAAGGTAGAAACATGCTGTTATATGGAGGGAATTGCTAAAAAAAACTTGGTCAAAGTAAAAGATTGTTAGAGGTATTGCGATATAAACAACCACCTTAGGTTGAGTAATTTGAGAGACAGTCTTCCCGTGAGTGAGAGAGTAGAGTTTACAGAAAGCGATAAAAGTTGAACTTTCACCATTTGGAAGTACCAGTCCTCCTGACGACGACGGTGGCACTGGCACTATTTCAACTCTTCCTTCACGGAATGCTTGCGTGGTTTCTTTATTAGCGAACTTGGCGTCTAAATGTCAACGTAAATCACCACATTGATTTGGTATTCCATGCAACCTTATCAAGCGGGTGGTATTCTAAATTAAGTGCCGTGCGGCCGTGTGTCCTTATGCTTTCCACCTTATTAAGGCGTGGTCCAACATTATCTTTAGAGTTAAGTAATTATTACTTAACTAAACACACATTTGGATTTATCGTCTAATCAAATTAGATAGCTTCTGTACACAGAATGGTTCAAACACAAAATTATCATGCCTGTACAATGAAGAACGTCCCCGTTTGCCACACTTGACTTTCTAAAACGAGTTAGCGAATTCCTTTAATTGAACCAGATAAATCCCAAATTCGCGAGAATCTGTAGTACAAAAAGTGAATACCGAAATCAGAAATAGAATACCAAATTATCGAAACTCATACTTAAGAAAAATTAATTCAGAAAATTCAATTGCAAAGAAAAATTATAGGTATAATATGTATTACAAAAATTGATTCACAATCACGAATCAAATGATGACGTCCCACCAGGGCACAATTGCTCTTAATTTTGGCCATACAACAAAATCACAAAAAGCGGCCTGTTTTGAAGATAATTTAAGATTTTGAATTTGTTTATCTACATTATCGTTTTATTATAGTACAACTTATCCTAAATCTGTATAAAGAATCTGCGCCAATATCAGCGTTCTCTATGCAATAATCCATTGTGCAAGGTGGAATGGACTTGGTTTCATTCCAGTTCATCAGTTCTACGCCCTTCATAATTGATTTTACTGGAGCAGTCCACTGAAGCTGCATCTCCTGTGAATCAGTATAAAATGTAAAAATAACGTGAAAAATAATATGAATTAACACTTCTTTGTTGCGTTTTTCTGCATCACACAGGAATTGTCTACATGCATCTGAAGAACGACGCAAGCACTACCCAAAAACAACAAATAATGTTTCTAACTGTCATTATAGTACTATCGATTAAGATTACCTTGTGAGGATGACAAATTATTCTCACACGGTATTTTGTAGCATCTTCTGGGCCAACGCACAAGACGGTGAAATAAATTAACTGCTGCACTGTGAATTTGTGAAGCAGGAACACTTTTTGATCAAACCCAAGTATGGTAGGAGGCCATATTATTTGCTTACCTGCGAAGAAATATTTGTTGAAATGGCATTATTCAGATCGAATATATAAATAATTCCTGTAGTACTTACTTTTCAACCGTCGTAGTGGCCCTTCTCCCGTAAGGTGTCCAAGTCCTAATTTGCAGTCGAGTGTTGTAGTCTGGCCCGGATATGACACAGCCGAGTGAGCCTGAAGCATGTGATCTTTGGCAATTTTCAAT
>JAQGCB010000050.1:0-39037 GCA_034698835.1 Protaphorura tricampata
ATTATTTGGCAAGGTGAGGAATTTATACCCTGTGGTTTGTGGCTTGTGGAATGTATTGTGGCGAGGTTCAACACAAGGAAAACCCTAGATGATGGAACGATGGAATTCAAGAATGGGTTTTGTAATTTATACTGAATTTGAGAATGTGTTAATTAAACTCACTTAGGTGATCTGATAATTTCTCCGTACCGTTTTATCGCTTATTCCGTTTTTGGCTAACAATAAGCTTTTTAGAGGACACTTCTTATGGCATTCGATTACATTGAAAACTTCGTATGGTAATTTGAAAAGGAATTTGGCATTTAAAGAGTAAAGTTGATATCTTTATACGTAATACATTAAATTCAGACCCCTGAAAAGTCATGTATGCTTAAGAGTTGAATAGAGAAATATCAACAAAACTTGGCTTCGCGGTGGTCAATCCTAGATTCTGACAAATAAGTGTACTTTTTTATTGTAGCATATGTAAGCTTAACATAATTTGCCAACTTTTAAAACCCAAATAAATAGGCTTACACCTAGTTTAGTTTAAGTTTTTCTTTCCTTATATGGTTTTGCTATGATACGAACCCCCCTTGAACTCTTTACAACTTTTTGAGTACACAATCCCATGCAAATTTGGAGTTTCCTAGAGTAAACTTTCTCAAGTGGGAAATTGTCTCCGGTTGGCTACAGGGCATGCATAGTCGGGAATGACAAGACAGACTGAGTGATTTGGCTTGGGCGATGAAAAAGTTACCTTGTTCAAGACGTGTGGTATGTATGTATCTTACGTAACGTACATAACGTACGCGTAGGACTAACTCTTCCATTTGTTTGCTTTTATTTTCATGCCATTTTAGGTTTTTTTTACTCTATATTTCCCCAAATAGGATTTTCTTTATCACTCCACTGGCTTGTGCCGTGCTCTCTGGAGGAGAAGAAAACGAAGGACTAGCTAGTCTAGTCTAAGACTAGCAAAAAAAAATAATACTACAAACGAACTTGGGCTCTTTTTCTGCGCTAGCTCAAAGGAAGGACAATGGATCACTACACACTCACGTACATGTACATAACATATAAAGATGCAGAGAAAGTGCTTGAGTAGAAACTAGAGGAAATCAAAACAGAAAATGAAATGCTAGTGGTGGTTGGTTGGTTGGGTTTGGCGAAGAGTCAATTGAATTCAGCAAGAGTTGAGTCGAGTCGAGTCGGGAGTTTTTTTTTTCCTCCTCCTTCTCCAAGAGAAAATCTAAGTATCTAGTAGAGTCTAGATTCGTCTTAAGTCTCGTAAGTCTAGTAATGTTTGGACCATGTTTTTTTCGTTTAAACTTTTAGCACTAGGAAATAGGAAGTAGGAAAAGCAATAGGCAAGACCCTTGCTGTGTTGTTGTTGTTGTTTGATGCCTTGTTATACTCGTGTTTGTAGTAGTGTACGTACGTTAGGACTACAATGACTTGTGTATTTTTCTACGATTCAAGGAACTTAAACCGTTCTTTATAACAAGAAAAACGAATACTGAAAGTTCGGTCTTCCATTCGATTTGTACTAAACTTATTTATCTGAGGTCAAAAGCTCCAATGGGCTTCAGTTGTTGAATGTCCATTTAAGAAATGACATGATATATTGGATAATTTTTCATCCAGGCCTCCAGGCTGTTGTTGTTCCAACTAATGGGATATTCAATTTCAATCCATCATAATCATTGTACTGACAAAAGTCGAAGATTTCTAGATTATGACAAAACCGGTTTCGACGAGTACTGTTTTCACCATTACTTCAAATGCAAGGAATTATACTGACTTTGTTTTGGAAATACAAATCAAGACCGTCTTGATTGTTTTACGGTAAGGGTTTCCTAATTTGGCGACAATTACGACATGAAAATACGGGTAACCAATCAGTCAAATTGAACCAAAGTGGCGGTTCAGCCTCCTTCGGCCAGTCAACTTGGCCGACCTGATTTTTACACGTAGCATCAATATCAATAATTCATATTTTGTTGAAATTTTGTCCATTGAACCGGAATATCAATTTTTGACCCCGCGTTCGTTGGTGTTCATTTCCTTTCACCCCATTTTTGGCTTGATACTAAAGATTTGCACTCCCATTGCGAATGTGAGACTCGTAAAAACTGCGGCGTGCTATGATTTCATGAGCAAGTTTAGCTTTTACTTTTCCTTGCAAGGCTGAATTTAGTTTGGAAAAGGAAGGAATAACAAATTTCCGTTGCAGTTGAGTGGAGTGGAAAGTAACTCGTCTTCCAAGCGTCGTCGTAAGTTTTTGTTCGGAGGAATTGAAAGAGGAGTTTGGTTGGTAGGTTTTTGGTCTAGGTTGGTGATGGGAAGGAAGAGATAAAGAAAATAGAATACAGGGTGGTTCAAAACGAACGATTCATTCGGGGTAGCTCTTTCGACCCAGACTCAGGCAAATAAAAAAATCTAAATTAGCGTTTTCTAGTCAAATATGCTTCGGTCTGTATCAAGCATCTTTTTAGATCAGAGACATCATAACGTACTCTTGGCTATCAAAAATATGATACAAAATATAATCCTCCCAGTGTAACAGCATTGCGTCAGCCTGAGTTCCTCTCACTCTAATGTCAAATGTGTGTTTCTGACACTTCAAAAGATGTCATAATGATGAAGTTGAGATTTGAGGAGGCGACGAGGTTGGTGGCGGTGGTTGGTTCGTTTTCCTTTTGTCCCCCGTCAAGTGCATTCTATTGTGTGGACGTGGACGCCATGGATCGGATAAGAAGACTTTGTGGTTGATGTTGATGGTGGAGGAGTTTGGTGGTGATGTGGAGATAAGTAGATAGGAGTTTTTGCAAAAATGTCAAAATATGGAAGGACCCCTTACACTTACCCACTGTATAAAGTCCAAAATCTAGATAGAGATATTCTATTTTTGATTCCCGAATTTGGAACTTCTTTCCGTGGCTTTACATTTTAGTAGTTCGACCGTCTGAATTGCTCCAACGCGGTGCCTAATTCGGGAATGCTTGTAATACTTGGTGAAAGCAGTGAAAGTTTGTGAAGACAGGTTTTCCGGGATGCGGCTAGTTGTGGTCCGTCAACACAGGTTTCGACTGCAACCAGCACTTCGCATACAAGCTCTGGTGATTGATTGATGGAAATACATAAAGCCTTTTGTTCGACTCCGAACTGAAACCCCTTGATACTTTATTTTTTTTTGTCATTCAAACCAAATGAGCGGCAAGTCGACAGAGAATATTCGATTATTTTGGCAGGGCATCTGGTTATATTTGAGAAAATTTGCAAGAGCTGAGCTGAATGTGGCACACAGAACTCAGAAGCGCAGCGCTCCCAGCACTTCTACTTCTATACTATTCATTCATAATGAGCTGGCCAGACTCCATCGTCGTATTTCCTCTGGGCTACGGCTTCCCAATTTTCACATTACAGAATAGAAAATCCATTCAAGGAATAATATCTCGCCCATTGCTTTTGTCTATTTGAATTTGAATGGGTTGTCTTTAGGCCAAGTCGGAGGAATGGCGTAAGTTAGAGTTTGGATTGGATGGAGTACCAGAATTGGAAATGGTTTATTTTCCCTGTCTTTCTGTCTATAATGGATGCTAGCAGGGGCGCGGGGGTATGGGTTGAGGACTGGAGAATGGAAATTCTAGAAATGCCCGAATTTAATGGAAGGAGTCCTACTTGGTTCCGTCGTGGTACAGGAGCGGTACGTTACATTACGTAGCAATGCGCTCTTTCCAGTGAACGAAACACCAGCAAAGCAAACGCTGGCTCGGTCTGGCCTTTATTTATTGTCTTCTTCGTAGGATATGTTTCGTGGCGTTTGCAAAAGATTCTAGTTCAGGGGGTCCAACTTTCTCCAAATTATGAAATCAAAATAAGTTCCTTAACAGTTGAGCTGCACTTCTGAAAATACGGAGTCTTTTACGTAATATATCACTAGGTTAGCACAAGTTATTAGTAACTTGTATCTTCGGACAACTTACTAATTCCAGTGCGTTATATTTGAATCTCTGGAAAGTCCTACATCCTGCAAATGCAGTCTATTTGTACCCTGAATTCACTGAACTTTCTCCGTGCTTGAAATGAGCAATCAATGATTCTGCTGGGAGAACTTCGGTTATATCAAATATTTAGTCTGTACGTTTAGTTTCCAGTCAACGACATGAAATGGAATTCCGACAAATTATGGGCAATTATCAGTTGGATTATTAACTTTGATACAGTACTTCAACTTACCACTACTTCGCGAAGTCACTTTTATGATTGAAACTGTTTTTTGGATTTAACACTGACTAATGATATGTTGTATTTTCCTCATCCACTTAAATAACCCTCCCAAAATTGACCCTGTTGAACTTCACGGAACGGCGGATGCGTTATAGTCGAGGCGAGGTGTGTTTTGTACGCTCTTGGGACAGGTTTCTAGTTAGTGAAGTCAACTGAATCCGGGTTTTTCGCTCACTCTATGTTATTGTTCCCACATATCACTCTAGGATCGGAAGAGAACAGAAGAGAGAAGAGCAATTTTAGCTGATTTTAGACTTAGAGACCCCGGTATAGTTGGTGGCTGTGGGAGAGAAAGTGCTAGTACATCCAGGAGTTATTGAACGTGAAATATTTGAACTGAGCTGTGGGAGAGTAAAAGGATTTTCGGAATAAATGAATACAATTTCAAAGCGGTTCAGGTCCTAATAATTTAAAGGCAGACATCAGAGAGCAAATGGAGTGAAGTTTTTAGGATAGGACATAGGAAGGGGAATCCCATGGATTGGCAGGGTTGGAACGAGAGCTATGAGTTGAGCAAACTATCTTTCTAATGAAAATTGGGATGGATGCTTTGCATGGGATGACAAAATGAAATTGGTTTTGGTTTTGGGCTAACCTAAGTTTACTTCCCTTTTGCCATGAGCTAGCTGAGTGGAGAAAGTAGAAGTTTCAATTTAATTCTGTTCGATTCAAAGTTGGATTCCAGTAGTAGAAGACTTGGTAGTAAGTATTTGTCTACCTAGCACTAGAGTTGTAAGTTCTGAAAAGTAGTTTAGCAGACAAGAGTGTACTCAGAGAATGTAATGATTTGAATAAGGTTTCGTCTTGTAAGCTTTAATCACAATCGTCTAGCCTACTACCCTTATTCTTTCTCAACTTTGTGTGGTCCAGCGTTTACAGAAATAAATTTCGGTAGTTTGAATCAGAGTTAGAAAAATTCCACCGATGTTGAGAACTAAGCGGAAACTTTTTCCTTCCTTCCACTTGCCGGTGCATAAATTACATCCAAAAATATTGTTAATTTCGCTGATTTCTTCGGTTCGGCTTCTGTGGACCTAATATTGGTAATTGTTGAGTTAAAGCAATTAGAAAAACTGCGCACAAGACACAACGGGTTAATACGAAGTCAGGTGAAATTAAATTTACTTTCTCCGTGGAGAAAGTAAGCCAAGACACAACCTGTGCTATGTATTGCAGAGGAGAAAATTATTTTTTGCTTTATTATTTACTCTTCGCAGCCTCAACCAATTCATCCAACTACAGCATTACTTTCTCGCCTTGACTTTCATTTGTGTTTACAAAAAAATAATTATGACTCCCTAAACCCTGAGGGAAAAGATGAGAGTGGGGAAAGAGCTACACCTAAGTTGTGTCTCGTCTGTGTCTAGTCTGGACTTACTGTATGAGTCGGTGGGAGAAGTAATACTAATTAATTTAGAAGAAAAGTGGAAGAGGACTGACTGAGTCAGTTGGGAAAACAAGGTTGGAGTCCACGTTATCCCCGCGGTAAGCCCTTCTGGGTTTTGGGCTTTATGCCTTAGCGTTGAAACTTAATAAGAGGAAGGATATTGCAATTTGATATAGATTAGTGCATAGGGAGGAGGTAAGGGAAACAGAGGCAGGGCAGGGCAGGATTCATTGACTTCATTATTACAGTGGTACAAAATTAAATAATCATGTTATTGTCGGGTCTGGAGAAGAAAACACATGTAATGTATGTTGTAAATGCGTCGTGGTTTGTACATATTGTATTGTTCAACTGAAACCAGACTGGTTCGGCTCCAGTGTGGGTTCCGGGTGTTTGGCAAACATGGAAAGGACAGGAAGGGGAGTAAAAGCATAGATACCCGTGTTCTGGTAAATTGAGAAGGGAAGTAAAAATATTATTGTCGAAACCGGGTGATAGAGACCTAGGGCTGGGGTACCGGTAGACGGTAGACAGTGGTTTGACTGCACTGCACTGCAATGACATGGCACGCGTAAATCAGGTTAGCATGGATTTCCATCCTGAGGACGTGAGTTGGTTCTGGTTGGTATGACAAGGACGACGGACATGGACAGAGACGACAGGACGGGTCTTCTTAAGATTTGAGAAGTGTCCGTATATATATACATTTGAAGACTAGTGCTGGATTTGAGGTGCTCACCAAACCGTAGTCTCATTCCTCAGTCGTGCCATTCCTTCATTTTTGGTTTAGTATTGGTTTAGGACTTGGTTTGCTATAGTTTCATTCGGTCTGATCCGATGGCCAAATGGATATGACGCATTCTGTCTGAGTCGGAGTGATCGTGATTTCGTAGGAATACTCAAATGTCAAAATCAAAGGGAAAAGTCGACGAAGCAAAATAGAAAATCAGACAGGGTGTTGCATAATAATCCTGGAAATAGATTTACTGGTCATTGCTTTTCCTAATGTAATTAGTGAATCTGATCCATACAAAGACGATTTCTGTTCCGTTAAGAGAAAGTCGTCAATGGATTGTTGTTGACTCGAATTCTCATTAGTACATTTGAATAAATAGGCATCAATTGGTCAATCATAAGATATTTATAATTTTTGCACATTGCATTGCATTTCGTGCACATTTTTTATTGCAAGTTCACAAGTACAGATCCGATGGAGCCAGTTTAGGCTTCAGAAATCTGCGTAGTCGTTCTCAACTTCTTAACCGGAAGCTGAAAGTCATACTAGGAGAAGAAAGTGAAGCATTAAAGTGAATTTAGGATGTGCTGTGTTTTAGGAACTAACTGCAATAAGGGATTGATTTAAGGCTTCAAATGGTTCTTTTTCAATCCTACGTAAGTTTGGGAACACCCTATTTGTGTAAATTATAGCTCGGAGGAACAGCAGGTGGATGGTACCATAACTTCAGCAACGGCATTGCACTGGAAAGGCTGGATTCTGCTAGACGCATAGTTTTCTGCTTGACTAGGAAAGGACTAGAAGATTGTGTAAAGTATGTTGGTTTTCCGTGTGCCGTTTGCCGTTCCCCGTGTATCATTTCCGGCTCCGGACGAGCTCCCATTTTCTTCCTGTGTAAAAAGGATAGGAAGTTTTGGAAGGGAAAAGGACGAGAGATTTATGGAGTTGAAATTCAACGTATGGAAGTATAGTGCGTTTCATATCTATTTTGATTTGATTGAAATGGACGATGGATGAGTTGATAAATTGGGGGGTTTCTTCATTAATGATTTACTTCCATTTAGATAATTTATTAGACTAGACTCACTCCATGGGGCTTACCAGAGTTGGGCCTCAGGGGTAGCTAAAAAGTTTAGAGGAAATGAAGTGCAGTGCATGAACAGGACATGCACATTCCTAAATTGAATTAAGGTTCGTTAACTTTGAGATTCGACCAATGACTAAGTATAGTACTTTTAATGGCCCTCAGTCAGGGCAGGTCAGGTTTTTCTGCACATAACTGGGCAGTGGGCGGGGTCCCTCGAGAGACTTGACCTTCTAGAATAGAATGGATGCACTTTCAAAGCAAATCTCCTTTGAAAGAAAGTGAGAGAAGTTACGGCTACGAGTTTTTGGTTTTGGCATTCCAATTTTGTATAAAATATGCATTCCGAATTTCAATACTCATAAATACGATGAACAGTTGGTTTGAATTGTCAGACGAAGCGTCGGCGGGTTACCTAATCTTTCTTCCTGAATTCTACGTTATTTCCAAACCACCACCACATCTTTCCACAGACTGAATTGTGTAGTAATGTATGATAATACTTTGTGCTGACTCTGCCAGATTTTTACACTTCGTTTGCCACTTCTTTTTTTTTTGTTCGAGTTGAATTTGTATTCCGACTCTAGTACAGAATCCACCTCATCGCCTCCACCGTTTCTATTCCTCGGTTATTTTAACTTCGGGTGAAAAAATACGTTCTCTGTGGAGGACGCTGTGGCAAAGATGAAACAAAAAATCCCACGATAAAAATATGAAGGCCATGTAGATTGACGACGATACTCTTTCAGATTTGTTATTCCGATTTCTTATAAGTTTTTCTTGGCGCTTCGAATTTTGACCAATATTTTGACTATTAAAATTTAGGCCTATTAAATTACGACCTTCCCCTATGGTGTTCAATAACATAAATTTCGAAAGGATGGACGGCGCCGGACAGTCGTTGTCTAATTGTTGTTAAAGTAATTGAATTCTGAGATCACTTTCGTCCATTTTCTCCCCATGCTAACGGGTCATTCGTCCGAAAGATAAGAAAGTCATTTGCTGTAAATGTGAGGATTTAGTTTGGGGTGAACAATTTGTTGATAGATCATAGCTGTCTGTAACTATACGTCTGTGTCTGTGTATGTGTCTGTCGAGACGAGGAAAGAAAAGAGTCCATTTCTACTTTCTCTTACAAGTCTGGGTTTAGGTTGACTCGTGCCAGACAAAGCATGTAATTGAAAGTCCTACCCAAGCCACCCAAATAGAATGCGGAACAAGTTCAAAAGGAATGCCAATTAAGTTGAGGGAAGAAAAGTACAAGTGGAAGAGGACTTTGGACAGTACAGTAGTAGTGGCTCTTCTGAAGAGAATTTGAACTCATTTCATTTCCTGTGTGCCGCCAGATATAGGAGTACCTTGAGGTTATTTCTATGTAGGTAGAGAATAGAATTGTGACGCTCGACAAAATTGGATTGTGGGATCTTTAGAAGGACTTGTGTGTGTGTATGGGGTCGTGTGTCGAGAGACAGGTTGGTCGCTTCGGTCGTCCTCTAGTTGTACTGTGTCAAGTTGTACCCTTTACTTTACTTTGTTGTAAGTGAATTCATAGCCCCTGGGCTGGTAAGACATTTTCTAGGAGACCAAAAACTACAGTACAGTACAGTAAACTTGTCTAAGGAAATGGTAAAGGAACGCAAGCCCACTACTCCATGCATGTACATTTTAGCATTTGTTTCTGCTCCAAGTGACTTTGCTTTTCCTTTTAATGGAAAGAGGAAAATGGAGAGGAGGAATCCTGGAGAAAGTGATAGGAAAGTAATTTGAATTTGGGTTAGGTTGTTGTTCCATGTACTGTTTCAATTTATTTGAACTCAGGAAGAGGGGTTTTGTGTACATTGTACGTACAGTACAGTTCTGTTCTGTTATGTCCTTCTTCGTCAAAACTTGAATGAAAAGGAAATGGAGCTTAGGAGAGGTAGAATATGAGTTTGTCTTGAAAGAAAATGAGGAGACAAAGATAACATGGTTGAAGAAGGAGTAGGCTTTTGGGCTTCCTCGTCTGTCGTTCCGTTCGGTGTTCGTGAGAAAAGGAATGGGTTGAGGAGTTCTATTAGTGATAATATAATAAATGAAATGGGCTACTGTCGTCACTGATGTGACTACTTCTCTTAAAGGACAAGGAGGACAAGGATGACATTACGTTGAAGGAATTCGATGCGAGAAGATGTGATTGGGTGGGTTTTTGGAACGAAGGTACATTTATGAGGATAAAGAACTTTGGTCGCTCCAGTGCATGTCACCGTCGCGTCCATAGAAATTCGACCACCGGGGCAGGGCACTGGGTCGGACGTTCGAGAGACGATAGAATCCAAATGGAATACTTAATGGGAAATTCTATTACTAGTTTAAGTTAACTTAATAGTGAACATGTAAGATGCTTAAATTGAGGGACAGAGTCAGGTTGTATTATTTGATTATTATGAAGTGAAAAGAGTAAAATTAGAGGATTTTGCGTCTGACCGGTAACACAGATTCAGTTGTCGCCGTGTGTGTGTGTGTAAATAGGTATGTAGGTGATAAGAATGTCGTCTTTGGTCGTTGTCGTTCGTTGGTTTGGTCGTCTAATGTATGAAATGGATCGCCTCATATCTTGTTAAGTGTGTTCATGCTGGGATTGGGCTAAAAAGAAGTAAAGAAAAGAAAAAGGTATCTAGGTGACAAGGAAGGATTCTTTTTTACGTACGTACTTGCTTTCATGTCATGTCTCTTCTTCTCAACTTCACATCTTCCCACTTAAAATAAAAATCCAAGTTGAATTGAGCGTCTACCTCAAGTAAAGTGTTGTGGATGGAATTTCCGTTTTGGAGAAAGAATGAGGTTTGAAATTGAGACGAGGAATTTGACACATTGGATAGACGGAAAGGAAGGAAGGAACTTACGTACGTACACAAAAAACCCATTGTTATGGTTATGGTTAGTTGAGAACATGAACGAACAATAAGAACACCCTGTGATGGATGAGGTTAGAATTTTGTGGGTAATAAGTAATTGATTTGACGTGTACTGGTTTAAGTTTTGGTTGTGCTTTGTGCAAATCCTTGGTTTTGGGTTTGGCTTGGAGATTCTTGCTTGATTCTAGAACCCAGATGAATATGAACCTTTGCTTGGAGCTTTCGATCCTTCGGGCAGACAGGTTATTGTGGCTCTTTTAACCCAGTTTGATAATCTTACAATATATACTTGCGAAATAATTTCTGATTGAGCAATTACTAGGAAGTTGTTAATGTCTTCGGAATATTTCTGAAATCTCGAAATATTTTGGCTTACCACTCATCCGACGCCAACAACCGCAACCATACCGAGAAAATGTTATTGCATCCAATTTCCATTTTTCCACTAATATTTACGAGCAGACAACAATAATCCAATTCACTTAGTATAATGCATTCGCACTTGAGTATATTACTAGTACTACTGCTGTGGTAGACCTCGTTCCGTTGGATATTTATGATTTGTCAAATTTGTGTAATTCATTTTATAGTAGTGTGCATTGCGGAAGCCACGTACACATGTAGTATTAACCATGCCTTGGCATTTATAGAAGAGAAAGTGATTGCAGGGAAATCCAGTCGAGTCACTATAGGAATGAATCCATTTCAATTTACTTAAAGAAAGGAGTGATGTGGAATGTGGAAAGAACTTTGATCTTGGGCTGGGTTTCTCACAATCCTTTTTGTGTGTGATACATACATTATATGTATTGTATTGGATTAAGTAGAAAGCCAACGTTTTTCTAGGAAAGAAATTAGTCCAGGTACGATATTGCTTGCGTTAGTTAGTGTCAGTACTTTTAATCTTGTTATTTTTCCAGTGATATCCAAAAACAGAATACATTTCGTGAAGTATTTTGTTTTTATATAATATTTTCACTATGACGAGTCTTCAAACTTCTGTATATTTTCTAAGCATCGTTTAAAGGAAAGACAGTCTGAAGAATTTAGAAAATCCAATAAGACGAAGAGAAAGAAAAGCATTTCAAGCATTCGAGGTCCAATGGATTGGAATTTGGAATTCAACTTTAACTCGTACCCCCAAACATCTTATTTTCTACTGACTTGAAGAACTCCAAAGATTCTATGTGGGAAATGAAGAAATGAGCGGATTTCTTGGGGTAGATCTCGAAACGTGAATGACATTTATCAGTTGATTATCGTCAAAGTTGGTTCCAAGTTCTAGTTCTAGTAGTTTGCCAGGCACGCAGGCATGAAAGTCAAACTCCACATTACTACCTGGTTATCCATAATTTAATGACGATGCACTGCATTTTGTGAGAGATCCATGGTGTACACCGTAGACCGTACCTCTAGAAAAGTTTCTTTCTAAGGGCGCTAATTTGTTGAGCAACGCCTCCTTGAAGAGACAGGTAGGCTAGGGTGGAATAATTATGTAAAAGAGACTGGATAGTAGAAGTATAGGAGTAATAGTAGTTTGACAGAAAGTTGGGCCACAACGGCATGGATCCAGCACTAGTAGTAGTAGTAGATACCTCCGAATTTTCGGAGTTGTAGAAAGTCTATGTTAATTCGTATGTTACAGGCGATTCTTATAATCATAATAACTCGAGATGCAAAAATTCCGTCTCTTCCTCTATTGAAACATGAGACAAAGTGGCAATGTAGGTTTCCTGTGGTAGTGTTCTACCGCCTACTGTCGTCCTCTATATATATACATGGATTTAATCGAAAGGAATACTCAAATGCGTTGCCTTTTCCATTCATCAAACGGTTGAAGTTGAGACAAAATACGGCATTTTGCATAGATATTGTGTAGCACTTTTGTTTATGGTTCATGAATACATTGTTGGACGGCCATTTGTTTTGGTTTTACAATTCACTTATGCCCTTTACCATGCTGAAACGTTTTAAATTATTCAAGATCAAGAATTTGAATTTCCAAATAAATATCACTTGGGTTTAACATTGTTTGGATCATCCAAAAAAATATTTTTATCAATCTTCTTTTGCGCGTCTTTCATCAAAAACAAAATAATTTAATTTAGACTAATTTCCTATACAGTTGGTATGGTCGCATCATAATTGATGTTGTTTTCAAGATGCTGCATCACGCCATAAGTCCAAACTAATATAACTGATAAAACGATAACGGGCAAAGTACTATTTTTTAGGAATTTGTCCTTCTGTATTCACCAAATACTTATAGGTGGAATTACTCTTTTAATAATACTTTTGTAACTAAGGTAACTAGGACACGGTGAATAAACATCAAACGAACAGACTTTTTTGGCTAATCTATCTGTCGTTTCTGACGGTTGTTTGTGTCAGTTTCAGTGTCAATTCTTAGTTGCCATACCATATAAGTTTTTTTCATTCAAGTTGAAATTGTAATCAGGTACACGGAATGTGCATACCCTACACCCACAGCAAGTATGATATTCAAAATAGTAAAATTGTTCAATTCTGTCAAATCGTCGGTAACATATGGTTGTAAGTTCTCACGGTGCCTATACCCTCATTGATTAGTTTTGGCCTTCTGTTGTCCTGGGATACGCCCGGCACCAGCACCGGCACCGCACTTTGGACTCGGGCTTTTGAACTCCCCTTCACTCTATTCGACTGACGACGAGGACGACGATTCCTCTGCCACTGCTTTTGCTTTCCTTCCTTATACGTGACGTGGTTTTCGTATCTTTCCCTAGCACTGCATTTCACTAGGAAAGCAAAAAAGAAATCTAACCAACCAACCAAACCATCCATCCATCCATCCTTTACCCTAAAATCCTATCTATTATACTTTCCCCTGTTTTCTCTTCTTTTCCCGTTCTTTCTGAATACATTGCACCGGCCGACGGCCACGGGTTCCTTCGTTGGCGGCCGCCACTAGATTCTAACTGAACGCCCTATGGTCTGCCCTTCGTGTCGTCACGTCTTGTAATGCCCGGCCTCGCACTCAATGCAGAATGCACTCTCAGTCCCATCCAATTTGTCCGACTGAATCTTATGTAGGTACTACTATCCATTACATTACTCAGGAAGGTGAATCATTTTTTTGGCAAGGCTTGGGTTAACCCATTTTTTGAGAAAGATGAGATGAGGTATAGCGAAATTGGACATTGTCTTGTTCAGATGAAATAGAGAAGTTGATCGTCCGCAGAATTGTGGGTTCAATTCGTCCTCTATACTTTGGATGAACGGGTATTAAAATATAAAATATAAATAAATATGGCAAAACGTACTAAAAAGTTGAAATTGAGTCACCTGAACTTGTTTTTTTAGAGTTCACGGATTGGAGGGTAAAAATATTATTATGAATGACGATAGTGAAAGGTTGATTGGGATTGTTTGATGTGATCTAATGTCAATGTTGATGATAGGAGGGCTTTGACTTTGCAGGTTTATGGAAGGATGAATTATTACATTGCGTGATAAGATAAAATAGTGTTCTTGGTGGTGTTCTTTGTGTAGTTTGAGTAGGCAAGCAACCTTGACATTTTCTTAAGAAGGGCAGGCGGGAACCCGGGAGTCGGGAATTGCATTTTGGTATTGGCACTACTACTCTGTGAGTGTCGTGTATTTGCTTTTTCCTAGACTGTGTTGTGTTGTGCAATGTTTGATTGTATCGTAATTGAAGGAATGTCTTGCTCGAGTATTATTAGCTGAAACTGTGTTGTTATACAAGTAAAAGGATTTGCTATTTGAATTTACTTACGTAAGTAAAGGGTTTGTTTGAACCATATAGTTAGTCGTCGAAAGTCACACAGGAAATAACAACCCATTTTATTGCTTTTATTTCTTGACTGTAAGGTTTATTTTTACCTGTACTCCTGTACTATGTGTGTATAAAGTGCAGATTTTATTGATTTGGAATGTGCACGTGCGTTGTGTATGCCTTTTTGTAATAATCATTCACGTTCGAAATGGTTGTGTACTGAATATTTGACAATTCATTTCGCAGTGCAAAAAATTGATGTTCGGATGAAAAATGATGATTTATTGGTATTCCGCGACGCGATGTGGAATATCCTCGTGCGCAATTGAACCTTAAATGCTTTTGGAATTCCTTGGTGGCAATTTATTTCATGACAAGGAAGAGCCATTGCATTCGGTGAAAGTGAAGTACACGTTTTAGAACTTTCATTAAATTTCGGTGGTTTTATTTAATATTTCTCTTAAACGATTGGTTGTGGTCCGGACCGTGGGGTACTTAAATGTCCAAAATACAGTTTTCGTCATGTGTGGATGCACGTACTGTGTGACAGGATTTGATAAACGAGTCATTAAAAGTTTTGGTATGCAAGGATCCCCAAGATTGGATCATAAATATTAGGTCGGTAAGAGAAGGCATACGCATTTCCCCATACGTCTACGTACATTACGAGGAAGGGAATTATAATTTATGGTCAATGTGGTGGTGTTGGTGCAGAACACACTTTGGTAAAATTGGTTTTTGAAATGATGCTTGGTTTGGGACTGGACTAGTTCTCTTCTCTAGTTTAATAGTTTGAGACGGAGATATGGGCAATTAATATTGTGAAGTGAACTGAACTAAGGTTTTAGGTGTCATATCCAACCAACTTACTCCTAAATAATTCTGAGCTGAGTTCTTCGATCCTTCTATAATTTATTTAATTTCTACGATTTTTCTTTTCTTGTGAAGTTCTTCACTTTGATTTGGCATGTGAGGGTTATTAACGTGCACGTGCTTAGGCGCTGACGATTAATGAGCACCTACAAGAAGGAAAGGTTTGCTATTTTTCGCAGAAAAAAAAACTAAACTTTTGAAGGACGGAAAGAAAAACTCATTCCGATGTCAAAACTTTTTTGTTGGATGGCATAAGTATGTCATGTGTGTAGGAAGGAAGGAAGGAAGGAAAAATTTTGTGTGTAGGTAGTTCAGTTCAAATGTAAACTTTTCTTCTCCATGCCCATACCCATCCCAGCACCATTTATTTTTTGAAGTGGAACTCAATTACGATTAAGGGAAAGTAAACGAGAAGTATTTATATTTGTTTGGGAAGGAAGGAAGGAGAAAGTTACATTTCACTTTCATTTCTCTCTTCAGTTCTCTCTCAGTTTTTCCAGTCACTGTCCCACAAATGACGCTTTAGTTTTCTTCGCTTCCATTCACTTCGTTTTCATTATTTCAATTTCTCTTGCCTCGACGAGTACGACTCTGAAACGTACAAAGTCTTCCTTTCCTTGTTTTCTCAGATTTCAAGTTTCAAAGTCACATGAATGAATGAGAGGACCTCGTTATTCATCAAAAACTTGTTTGGTTCTCGTTATGTTCACTTCCATGGACCTTATCTCCACGCTTTTGTAATTTATTCTTGTTTAATTTGTATTAGTGCAGGTGTAGTAATTGGGCACAGGTACACGTACATGCAATTTTTCTATTATGCTGCTATTGGTTGGAATGTTGGAAATGGGGATAGGAATTTAAATTGAAAGACAGAATTATGATTCAAGAATTTTCTCGGTAGTACGTATTTTTTTACGAAAAGTAGGGTACAGTCATGATTGGGGTCACATCGAGAAATGACACCTTAAGGTGTGGGATTCAGAAAACAAGTAAAGTAGTGAAGAATTCACAGTATTGGACCTCCCAAAGTGAATGACTGTACACACGATATTGGTAATTCTGGAGTTTGTGAAATTATTGGGCATATGCATTATGGAAGTATCGTCGTGTTGGTTTGGGACCGTCTGATTCAAAGTTTTTGTAGTCAATATTCTAAAGCAATGCCCAAGTTTCATGTGCTGTTGTTGATTTTTTTAATCATTCAGAAGAAAGTGTAATAAAAAATACGAAGTAAATATAAAGTTGCACTTTAAGGCTGGTACGTAATATCAGCGTTTCAATCAAATTTGACGCGCATTACAGTGTAAATATTCTCGTCTTGGTAATAATCGAGTACTGTAAGACGCAATACAATACACAATGGGATATTCAACTTGGAGATTAATCGAATAAATTTTTTACTGAATTGGGCGTTGTATTCCTTTACGTTTGAGTTTTGTGTTGTGTGAAAGAATGCACTTGTGTTTGTTGGCTCGGTTAGCTCAGATTTCGTAAGAAGCCTGACTGGGAATGTCTAAGAGGGAAAAAAAGAAGGATTGAATGGAAAGAAGAAAGTCTTGTGTTGTGTGTTGTGATCTGTAGTTGACTTCTTCATTCTCTCCTTGCTTCATTTCCTTCAATTTTGTTGCCAGGCGTTCTCAGTTCAGATTCTTTCTTTCGTATGTACATGACGATACGATACGATACAAATGGACTCCTAGGCGTGGCAGATCTGCCTGGTAAATGAATTACTCGCTCCATTACCGGAATTCAACGCAGGGAGATTAAGGCGGGAGACGGGAGTCGTGGGATTTCGGATTGAATTCCACTGCGGTTTGGACCTCCAGAGTGTCTATTTCTGTCAAAGAAAATTGATCAAGTTGAATGAGTTGACTGATGAAAAAAGTTTTTTTTCTTACACCCAATACGGGCACTATTTTTTCACAAGGAATTCGTTTCGAATGTAAATTCTTTAAGAATATACATGAAGAAGTTGCTCAAGAGAATTTTTCCATAGAGTTTGGTGCAACTTCCTTTTATATGTAACAGAAAGCTGACTGATTTTCTAATTTTATTTGCTCGTTCTTAGGTTACGTGAACACTTTAATTGAGTTTTCATTAGAGATGTGTACCTCGTCAGACTATGAAAGTTTCTCACATTTCTTCCCTTCCTTCCATCTTTGGCATTTTTTTCACCCATTCGCACTCGTGTATTCGCTCAACACTGACAACTTACGATTAACTATGCATGGGAATTTGAAACGTCGTCAGTTCGGGAAGACGTAGGACGGATGTGATATCTTAGGATCCAAGGTGACTTATGGTTTTAAAAGCTAACAGAGTCAGTAACTCACTCAAAAGTTCTAGAGTTGGCTCTACTACTACTACTCCTTGTATCTTTTATACATGATCCACACTGTCAAGACAGAAATGCAATGTTGTCTCTGCCCCCGAATGCAATTCATTCGTTCCAGCAGGAAATACATACAGATTTTGAAGTCCCTGAATGTTTGTCTTGTCTTCTTCTTGACTCTCTGGGACAAATGTATGTGTGAATTTGAAGTAACAAGATGAATTTCCAGGGATGTACCTAAAAGTGCGAACTGCGAAGTGGTAGACAACATGGGATGAAACTTATATCCAAACAAGGACTGCAATTTTAGTAGTGCTTGTGAACTCATTTACAGAAGGAAAGGTCTCGAACTGTTTGTCTAGGATTTGTTGTTTACAAAATTTTTAATAAGAGTTTTCGTTTTGAGAATCGTATTATACTATCGAAGCTCTTAATTTTTGAAACCTGACGAGCAGCTTATGGCGTTATAATTCACAAACTCATAAAATTTGTAAAATTGGTAACCGATAATAACCTGAAGACCGGTATAGTTGATCCGGTCGTTCCCCTGTAAGCTGTGGTAGTCTTGAAAGACTTGTTAGCTAGGGTGTTAGGGTTATCTGAGTCTGAGTACAGTTGGGTAGATCCTAGTTAGTGTTCTCTTTAGGTTATAATATGACTTGGGTGTGTGTTATTATATTTTTCACTTCCAGCTTCCTCCCTAATCTATGTATGTCTGTCAATCAATTTATAAATGATTGAAGTTCCAAGTATGCGTGCAGGAAACTTAGAAACTAGGAAAAATAAAATTCGCTCTTCGAACAAAGCGAAGAGGTGTTTAATTAATTCTTGGAATTGTGCAAAGATTATATTTACTGGAATTGGTTGAATTGAGTTTGGGTTCAGCGGGAGTGAAGAAATTGTTTTCGGTAATTGTTTTGAATAATTAGAAAGTTTCTTCTATGAATTGAAAGAGTGAACTCTTCTACATCTTTGCTACATCTTTGGAAAGGAACCTCTTTCACTAATTAAGTCGTCTAGACTTGTACATTATATTGTGCTGAACTGCCGTAGTTTATTTTCACTGTTGTGAAAATTTGTCATCTGTCTATTGTAAATCGGCTGACTTAAAAATGGTGACGGTAAGTTCAATCCGTAATTTACTTTTTTTATATTTTTATGTCGAAAACCTGCACTAGGGACTTAAGGTACATACATGCCTTAGCAGATTTCGCAAACCCTTACTTAACCCCATCCATTTCTTTGACCTGAATGGATTGAATGTATTCCCAGAAACCATGGAACACAGCAGGAAGACAAGACAGGGCAAAACTATTTATCCTTTCCACACAAATCCATGCACCCAGTGTGGTGCTATGAAATTAGGTAACCCTTTTGACAAATCCGGATGTGTTCTTGTCAGTTCATTTCTCAGAAATGCGATTTTTTTCATACTTCGTTTGTATGTTCATTTTGTGCAGTCAGTCTTACGTGAGGTAGTAAAACCTTGTGGGATTGGAGTTTAGGTGAGAATGAGGAAATGAAAATACGCTGTACGATGTGCTGTCGGGGTGAAACGTCTAATTCATCATTTAGTGAAATCAAAATCTTGTATGGAATGGAATGTTATGTTATATGTTGATATTATTTATGCCAGTCTGATTGTGACGGAGTGGCTGTACCGGGCTACACGGCTAATACTGTTGCAAATTATAACTATTTTTTTTTCATTCACGTAGAGATTTTGATTTTATATCCTTTGAATTGTTTGGATGGATATGGTAGTCAAATGGCAAATGGCATTTCAAGCGTGGTCCTCCTCCTTTTTGTAAGGGGGAGTGGTACTCGTTCAATATTTTATCCGAATTTCTGGGACCAAGTTGATTTTATCCCTTTTGGGAATTGAATTCTGGTTTGACAGAGATAGAAATTTCCTTTCTTTTTCAATGGACTGGAATGGGTTCATTTTCACAGTAAAGTTTGGGAGTGCACTTTGCCCTCAAAGGCTTGTCGACTGACGACGACATGCCTTTATTGTCCACCAAGCTTTTAATGTTTAAGGAAATTAATCACCACAAATTCTATTAAGTGATAAACGGATTTTGTTAGAATTGAAAAGGGTTCCTAATGAGGGCTCTTGTTTGATCTTTCGCTGGCCTCTCCTACCATACACTTCCACTGGAAAATGGAAAGTTCCATGGAACGTAATAGCGACCGACCATCGACCATGGCTTGACTATTTTCAGCCATAAGTATTAACTGTATAGGAAAAATTTGAGCTGCTTGGGCTTCAGGCCGTCATCGTAAATTCTCTTTCAAATGAAGACGAAATGATTTACGAACTTTATGATGTGAACCATATACTTTGGCAAAAAAAAAGAAAGAAGCGAGGCATAAAAAAAATTGGACAAGAGTTCCTTGTAAGAGTGAGTGAGAGTGAAAGATTATCCATAATTCGAAAGCCTGAAGCTATTTGGATAGCAGTTTGCCATAAATTCATGTTCAAGTCTTCTCATCGGGTTGACGGGTTTTTGGCCGTAAGGAGCAACAACAAGGTTTTTCTTATACTTATTGAACCATGTCGCGCAACCCACAGGGTTTTTTTTTAATACTAATTTTCCTTAGACTCAAGTACACTTTTCATCTCAAAATTGGATGCCACAAATCAAAATAGGCAGGCACGATGGCAGTCCGCTGCTACATTCCTTTCACTTTTACTCACTGAACGTGTTTTTCTTTTGGATTCCTCTCCTTCACTCGTATACTTTAATCTCTGGATCACAAAATGCATTTAGGTGTGTAAGTGTGTATCAAATTGTTGCAAGAAAAACATCTTCGGCTCCTGGTTGTGAAGATTGAAGTTGGTTCCTTTTTGTTTACAAACCAAGCAAATCATGTGAATCAACATGTTTTCACTTTCTCTTGAACTTTGATATTAAGTAGTCGAGTTAGTTATGTTTATCTCCCATAATTTAATAGTAATGCTAGAAATACAAAAACATTTCACAGTAGAGATCCCCGCCTCATCTATTGGATGACCGAAAATAATTTCATTTCAATGTCGTGTATTTGGAAAGTGGTATCTTATATCTTATGCTTCTCGATTTGGATATAGAACAGGAATGTCTTCACTTTCGATCCCATGTAGGCTCCTGGTAAGTTGCCCTTATTGGCATAATTACCCTAAGGGGGCTACTTATGCAGTACATGGTCCTGAATAACACAGTACTTTTCCAAGACCACCGTTTTACATTTTCTTGACGTTAATTTTTTACTTAAGGGTGTAGCCAAGTTTTAATTAATTCGGGGTTTTAATAAAAACTCCCTCATATGTGCAAGTAGGTACTGTACATACAATATGTACTGCCTTGTACCTTAGTTCCTGAGGAAACGAAGTGTCTTACACTTACATGTCCGTCCATGTCGTGCTATATTGTACATCCGTATTAGTGCTACAGCCGCAACTCGACAGCTTATAAGACGTGAGGCTGCGATAAAAAATATGTAATCCTCTCATGTCAGCACGGGGTAAGCTATGACAGGGCACAAGTCCCTATACTCTCGTACGTATGTACTGCTAGGATAGAAACTTTTGAAGGAGTCAATCTTGCGGTATCCTCTTAAGTAGGAACTCGGGTCGGGTTTTTGGGGCCTAACCAAAGTACAAATACATGGATGGGTCCTTGGGATTCTGAATGATCTCTTCCTTTTCCTCTCTTCCTCATCTTCCCACTCTGGAGTTTTCGTTAGAAGGAAAAGGAAGCATTGTCCTCCGCATTAGGGTTAAATCCTATTCTACTTTGAATATTAGTAGCAGAGTAGTGAATGCATGCAGCTTCAGCTGTTGTTGAGAACGCACAAAGAACTTTTTTTTTACTGATCCATAGGTTCCTACATATGAACGAACGAAATACAAACACAAATGATTGGATTGAATGAGAGGAAGACTTACTCAGTTTAGTTTGGGTTGGTTTGGTTTATTTGGCTGCCACAATCGTATGCTTCTATTTCCGCAGAAGGTACAAGCATTGTGTTGAGAATCGGCGTTTGATTCAAGAGGGGGTTCAATCGAAATTTTTTAAATGATTTGAGTTTTGTCCATCTTTAATTTTGATTAAAATGCTCATATCTGTTGTGTGAACGCCTATTTAGGCCTTTAATTCCGTTTAAACCGTTTTGCACGAATTCGGCACATACAAATAGAGATATTAAGCACAATTCTCCTCCCAAAAATAATCTCACATAAGGCCCAGCAGGCACATCCATTCTAAATTATCCTGCAAATTTTCTGTTAATTTTACAACTAGTATCAACGTTTCTATTTTGATATGTGATATTTGGTGATTTTCACCCTCTTTCCCGAATCAATTGTCACGTTTTATCAGAATACCACTGAAGGTAGAGAAATATCAATAATGGTCTGTCGATGTGAGCAAACAATTAAGACCTTTTCACCACCAAAGTTTCAGTTATATGCCACGTCATGAAAATGAGGGAGGGGAGATTGACCCCTGGTTTTGTTTGTT
Source organism: Protaphorura tricampata (assembly GCA_034698835.1). Taxonomy (NCBI): domain Eukaryota; kingdom Metazoa; phylum Arthropoda; class Collembola; order Poduromorpha; family Onychiuridae; genus Protaphorura; species Protaphorura tricampata. The sequence goes on from JAQGCB010000050.1 coordinate 21,859, forward strand.
TGGAGATGCACTCATGATACAAATAGTAGGGAAGAAGAGCAGTGGAAGGGTTAGGGTTGGGCTAGAACAATAGGAAAACGTTATTGATCGAATTTCCATTCTGATTCCTATCCTCTAGGAGTTTTGTTCGTTCAATAGTTTCTACCAAGTTATTCTTTTTATTTTCATCCATCCATCCTTATGTGTATACGTACGTACGACGTACACACAAAGTATAATTGAGTTTGAATGGGGAGGATGCTTTGGAAAGCTGATTAATTGTGCTGCGGAGTTGAGAGTTGAAGACCCGCCTGTCTCCTTGAGAATGGTAGGACTGTGTGTATTTTTTAAGGAGGGAAGGTTGAGGACGAATGAATAGGGAATCGTTTAGCAGATAATTCCTTGCAAATTATAACTGCCATTGTCGACAAAGGCAAGGAAGGAAAGGTGGGTATTAGTGGTCTGAAACAGGGGATCCTTTGTTCTTGAATTAAGGAAGCCAATGCAAATGCCATTGGTTTGTCGTTGAGGTGGAGAGATAAATAATCCGAAGGAATCAAGCTTGGGCAAGTCCACCCTTTCACTCTATTCTTACACTCCGACCTCGTACATTCAACTATTTTTCCTTTCTGCGTTTTTAAAATATGATAAATTTTAGACTCGGTACTATGGTCAGTGGACATAGTAAACTAGATTTTACAACTCTATCTCTGAGTCAGTCCCGGTATCTGAATAGTACTTTCTCTAATAAAATGAAAAGACAAAATTTGGAATACAAACCGTTTGAAATTTTTTTATCTAGAATACAGCGGATACCTTAGCCTTAATTCTTTATTGCATTATCTAATGACTTGCTCAATCAAAATGTTTATTGAAGCTGACAATGAGATTTAGAAAGTAGAATAACACCGTGAGTCGTAATTGGGAGAGAAGTTTGTAGTTGAATTGATTCAGGGAATGAGTTGAAGAGAGCACTCTGACGTGAATCCTAGGAACGAAGTCAGACCGAATTCAATAATCAATAGATTTAACCCGGAGAAAGTTTGAACAGAGGGAGAGAGTTTGGGTGAAAGTGGAGAAAGAGGTTTGAAATTGAGACGACAGAAGGCGGGTAAGAGTTGACGGCTGACAATAGATTTGGTTCACTTTCTCTGCTTTCTCTGCCACTGAGCGGTTTCTCCAGAATTCTGTTTCTACTTTTCTATTTCACCAATTCTCTGGGCGGATTGATAGAGGGCAGGAAGGATGGAACATTTTATGGATAATATGTCTAAAAATGTGTCTCTTGATCTCACCCAAACGTATTAACGCTCTAACATTTTGTCAATCATTATTAGGAAGACTTTTTTGTTCAGATTTCGAGAAATTGAGATATTTTGCGCATATTCAACGCTTTAACGTTGACCTTTCATGACATTGTTTGGTTGCACGCAGTTGCAATGCCAAATTCAAGCCAAATTAAAAAATACCAGTCAAATACTTTGCAGAATAGTCTGAGCATCTTGTTTCTGTTCTTAAGACTCTTTTTACAGTTTTTTTTTTGTACTGCGGGTAGATCTACTTCATTCAAACACGTAACGTACGTGCCTCTCATTTTCTTTAAAAGTGAGTCCTTTCCCATCTCGTCGTTTCATTTCCATTTTGAAAAAAGACGAGAGCTGACATTTCCCTGGAATGCTGAACGTTGTCTTGTCATTTGTGAGGCTTTTAACCAATTTTCAAAACCGCGAAGACGGGAGTAGAAAAAAAACTAAATCGAGTTGAAGGTTGTCTAACGTACAAAGGCTGAGTTGACTGACTAGACGACTCCATGTAACCTTAAAGTAATACAGGAAGGGAGTGTCACACAACATCAGCGCTCAGAATTTGTATTGCCTTTCTTCCTTTCTTTCTCTTTTTTTCTCTGGAAATTCCTCTTGACTCTTCCGTCTTCCTTGTCTGTGTCCAAACGACCACCGAAACCGAAATGTGAATCCAATAGATGTTTTTCAACGGAAAGTATTGTTGAGAAAAATCGTTTTCTAAGGGGTTTTTCGAGTATTCAGAATATTTGGTGTATTGAGGGAAGCCTGTCAAACCCTTCACCACAGGAGTACGCCGCACAGCTCAGGAAAGTTGGAACGAGAAATTCTATCTTGAAATGAAAATAAAAATGGTTGGTTCACTTTTTCTGGAAGGCTCCAACACGACATTCTATCATGTCAACGAGAGTTAGTCTCATCTCATGGACACTGTAAAAGTATTCGGAAGACTTCATGTAGTTTAAATTACGACTCAGTACCCACCCTATGTAAATTTTGAAATATAACTTTTGTTCATCTGTCTAAATCTCCATTGGCTTTGACAGACATCGCTAGTGAATTCGTAGAATTAACTAGTATTTGTTACAAAATTCTCTTTAATCATCAAGTTCCAAAGGGAAACGCCTCCTTTGGGACGTCAATTGGATGGGACATTTTAGAATCGAAATGAGGACTTTCTAAAGCACTTTCTGGGATGTTTTAACCATTAACTTGATTCGGAGTGACATTACGTCTTCCATGTTCTCTTTGGTTGAGGGGTGGGCATGCCATAACCTACTATGACAATGACAATAATTATTTTATGTGTTTTGAAAGAAATATTTCCTCTTTTGAAAACATATCATGGACTTCTGAAGAAAGCGGAAATCCTCTATTCGTCATACTTTCTCTGAAACTCTGTGAATTTTCTCCTAATATTGAACCCCGAATTTTTCTCCGTTAAAACCAAACTGAAAAAAATGGATGTGAAGTCATGCTTTTTTCGTAGAGTCTACCGTGCGTGGGCGTGACACATGATGAATGAGATGAAACCTAACAGAAGGAGTGTTCTGAACAATTTTTCATATTTAGTGCCACTCATTTTTAGTGGTATGAATGTAATGAGGGTTCTGGAGCTAGGAAAACATAATAAGACACGCGCTCGTCGTCCCACTGAGAACGTGCTTCATATTTTGTTGAAGGTATTGTGTGCCGAATTGAAACATTGCATGCATATAATAATAAATAAGACCTGAGCTCGATACCTCCACACTAATAGAAAAACGGGGGTAGATTTTCTTTAAAGGGTCGCCAAGCATTCAGTTTATGGATAATTAGTGGCGTCTAGAAGGATTTTCATGCTTGGACAACATGGAAGTTAACGATAAAATTTATTCTCGCAAATTGGTAGCCTGCCAAACTAACAAGGTGGGTTTCCTCAAAAATATGTGTACAATATTTCAGTTCCCATCACTCTACCCATTTTCCGTAGAAAGAGAAGAAATATTGGGTGGCACAGCCTACTCATTTTCATTTTTTCCCTTTGTCGGGGATTCAGATAAATCCTAAAATCCATGGAAGGGCTAGGAAATAAAATCCTAAAATCCTGTTTTGGATTTGAATAAAGCCCATTGGTTTTGGAAGTCCAACGAATGAATATATATGAGTTTTAAAATTGACTGTGGAATCGGATGATCACCGTGAACGTGTGATATTTTTATAAAATCTCCTGTCCAAAAATATAAAATGAATGAATCACAATCTGCAAAAAGCAAAATTCACTGTGTACGGGAAGTTTCTCTTTCTCACAGAAATACGTATAGAAAACCGATACTTTAGTTTGGAAAAAATTTGGAAAGACCGAGGTAGACATTAGCTCTTGAGGTCTGTCCTATATTTATTTCTGGGATTCTGGACGTGCCCACTATTGACATGAGAAGATATAAAAGTTGAACTTGGAAATTCGCGTGCAGAAATATCAGCCAATCTAGCACTAATCCCACTAATCCAGTTACAGTTGAACTCGATTTGATAGTTGACACAGTCAAATTCGTGCCGAACACCATCAACCCAAATTTCACTAAAGTTGTGTTCTGTTGTTCTGAGAAATCTCTAAAAAACTATATACTGAAAAGTGCTTTGTTTTCAAAAAGTGGATAGAATAACAATTATGAGAACTCTTTCTGCTAAAATATTTTCAAAAAGCATTAAAACATTTCCAATTTCGTTCTCTGTCAACAAGAACTGTGTCTAATTAAAATGACCCATGATTGTCCGTGACTACTTAAGTCTCGGAAATCAGTGTTTGCCTGGAGGTCTGGACTTTTCTTTTACGAAATATTAGGGTCAGCGATATACAGTCTACATCTAAAGTGTTTTTTTTAGGTTTTCGGACGAAACAATTTACTTAGTTTTGAGAGTGGCAAGGACATCGCGATGAAGTTGTGCGGAATGTTTGTGGTTGAGGTTCTATTCTAGGGTTAGGTTTCGGTGAACAAGGAAATGAGACAGGGAACACGGCGGAGGCAGCCCATTGGGAAAGGAGATGAAATCTAATGATAAATATTGTATTTGATTATAAATAATTCTGGAAGGACCCTTGTTGGTTGTGTTCCTTGGAGCTGTGACAAGGTTATTGCGTCTCATTTACATGTCTTCATGTTTTCACCAAGAGTTTACATAGGACGAGTGTAGAAGGGGTTGAAAATAGGAGTAAGAAAATACTAGAACACTACGAGGAGTTGAGAGAAAATACTACAGAACAAGAAAAAAAAAAGTACCAATGGGGCTTGGTGGAAACCTGGGAACTTAAACACAACTTTTGCTTATTTAAGGAAAACTACGGAGACCTGACACTGACATGATGCGTTCGGTCACGTGTCTTGTCATGCACACAGCAGTCTACAGGGTGGGGTTATCACTTTTTGGGTATTTTCTAATACTACTTAGTTTTCCGGAAAAATCACCAATATTGTCCCACTTTCTAATCATTCGTTTCATCGTGATCTCAGTAGTTTGAGCCACTTTTCGTGAGAATTATTGGCAGCATCGCTCTTCCAGGTTCTGTCCCGAAGAGCGGCGCATAATGCTTTGAATCGCAATCGGTTTTCTCCCATTTGAATTTTTCGGCACGCACTGCAGGTTCCGCTGAAAGAGTAACATAGGTTTCGGACCACCCTGTACAAGTGCATGTTAGTGATCTTGTTTTTTTGGTCTGTGCATTGTAGTGTTACATGGTTGTGCGTTGAGAAGTTTACATTCAAGGAGTTGATTTCTTTGTTGTTTTTCTCTCTTGTACGAAGTTGTAGTTGGCAAATCGGTTTTTACAGCAAACCATCAAGTTTTACGGGTTTTACCACAGAAAATGTGTCCCTGTGGTTTCAACGTAGTGCAGGATCGAGTACTGTTGTAAGTTACCCGAAATGGAATGAAGTAAAAAATGTATGGGTGTGTGAGAGGGGTAAACAGAAAAAAGGTTGTGTCGGACTTGTGGTGAACTGAATGTTTCTCCACATGTTTGTTTGTGTGCGTAAACGAACGACAACATATTCTGTATCCATTTTGTGGTTAGGTATTGTTCAATTTTGATTCATTTATATTCAGGATCAATTTCTGGGCGGTTAGTGAAAGTTAGGTGTCTACAAAATTTTAGTAATGGGGGAGTCATTCCGCAATTAAAATTGCAATGTTAGGAGTACGGGACTATAATTTCATAATGAGGAATATTTCGTTTACAATTGAAGAAGTCACTTCTCTGTAAATATTCCGCCTTGGTGTGTCCTACCCTTTCAGGATTCTTTAATACTTTAAGATATGTTGTTAATACTTTAAACTTGATTCTTGTCAAACTACCCGAAATTTACTCAATTAATTATATGGCAGAGTTTCGTGTAGGATAAAAGTAATGCAGAAAACATTATCATAGCCAAGTTTAAATTTTGCCCAAAATTTTCAACATGTCCGACTAGAAGTTAATATATAAAAATGGTTTGTTCAGTGGTCTTATCATTCGTATTTAATTTTTAGTCAGTCGAAATGAGAATTTGTGCCAAGTTTTCTGATCGTTGATTGAAATCTTGAATAAATACAGTTTAGAAGTTGAAGTTAGAATTTGAGGATAAAAACTCATGTATTCTTTGTGGTACAGGCAGAAGTACATTGGAATTGAGTAGATAAACGGTGGGGATGTAAAAGTTTTGGTTGCCTTGAAGTTTAGGTTTTTGAAGTTTTTTTCACAGGGGTAGTAGAGTTTGAAACAACTTCACTTCACTCACTACTGACGTACTCTACCTACCTTTTTATTCAATTAACTTTTGTTGATAAAAGTTTAGGTTTTCAATTGATTCTATTTTCTCCAAGTTCCGCTTGGGAATTTTTGTCAGCTGTGGCATTCGGTAGAGCACTTGTTCCTTCAAGTCGAATAGTTTAACCATCCAGCCAGTTGACGAGTTTTTGAGGGTGACTTGAACCAGGAGTAATTATATATTAATATTTTTCTTTTATTGAAAACCCTGAGAATTCCTACATGCATGTATTGGTACTACTGTGCGTACTCAAGGAGAAAGCTATGAGGCATTTATGTGGTTGACTTTGGTTCACCATGTATGTATACGTTCCGCTGGTCTCAATTCCATTCCAATTTCAATTCGAAAAAGTTTACCGTGAAAGGAAACCGATGGATTTTTTTTTGATGTAATGTGAGTGAGTGCATAAACCACGGGGGGAATTTTTACTTAAGTTGTGTAAATGTACTGTACGTAACGTAATGCAATGCAATGCAAACTGACAAGGTATTCCCGAATCGAGCGATGGCCCGTACGCAACGCAAGGTAGAAGGGAACGTAGTACGTAAGTATCTTGTTTCTAATGGATTTTCCGATGATGATACTCATGATTTCATGTTATGACGGTTTTTTCTTCATGAAATAGCATAATATTTTCTGGGAAACTACATCATTCAACTCTGAGACAGTTTGTACTACCGGAGGATCCAATATTGTTGAACCATGTGTATGTTTCTTATGTTTTACTGCGTGGACTTTGCAATAATTTAAAAGAATGCGTCGCCTCCTCTGAGGAGTTCAAGACTGTACGTTCTGGTGGATTCGAACGTGCACGAGTCAATATTAATGGCGAATACTTGTAGTAAAAATCCAACTTGCAATTGTATATTTTTTTCACTGGATCTTTTCTTTAGGGAGAATGCGAATCTCAATTGTGATGTAGTCAAAATTTCAATTTAGAAAGAAAGTCGAAATAATTACAAACATACGAAGAGTAAAGTTCTGATTTCCACAAAGTATTTCAGGAGAAAGGAATGTGTACCTCAATTTCTTTAATCATCGGAATTTGGTTGTCAGTTTGCTGAGCCTAAGTGTCATAAAAACCTGTTCTGTGTGTTCTTCATTTTTTTGGGAATAAGATATTTGAGTTATCTTGTGGTTTGCTGAACGAAAGTATCCATGTTGGATTGAATAGGGCATACTTGACCGACACCACGAGTGTGTTCGTACCGATCTGGGGTTTTTGTGTGAAGAAAATTGAAGGAGAAAAAAGTGAGGACCACATTTTGGTTGGATGATGTGGTCGCCGTCCTGGTGAGAGGAGAAAGAGATGAGTTTCATTTTTGGATGAGCATTATGGGCACAGCATGTTGCTTCTTTCTATACTTTACATTCCGTGATAACGATTTTGGCAAAACTCACCAAGATCAACCACAATGTACATGTTATGGTCGATGAAATTTCTTGGGTCTATTTTATTAGGAATTTGAATTTTTGGTTTAGCCGTTTTTGTTGGTATTATTAGATGCATGAGACAAAACTATTGCATTTAAAGGAAATTAGGATTTGCTTTCTTGTGGAATCCGGAATTGAATTTTGTTTAAGAATGCTCGTTAGCTGTAACATACATACATACAATTCTCAAAGTCTCGTGGTACAAAATAGTTTGTACTCTGGACGGTTGGACTTTATTTCTTCCTTCCGAATTTTCATGATTCGGTTTGCCCTGGTCACACTGGTTTGTCATTTAATGCCATGGCCGTTGTCATTCCTTCGCCCGCATGCTTTTACGTTTTGGAGAGTTAGACTCACACTGTGAGTTTCCTAAGTGATGATAATGGGAGTGTGCTGTTGTATTATTACTACAAGTATGTAGTATTTTGAGGTTTCGTTTTAGTTTTAGTTAGGAGGTGTAATATGATAAGTTCCATCGGTTGGACGAAACCTGGAAATGTGGAAAGTAAAGTGAAAGCAAGGCATGGACTACGGGCATGAACGACCACCGACTGACACACTCGAGTTCAGGAAACAGCAGGGAGTTGTGACACAAGTTAGGAAATCAGGATTAGAAACTTAGTTTTGCCACGTTGATATGTTTTGGGGTCGGAGATTTTCTTCTAGACTCAGAATATTGTTTCTCATCATCTCGGACTCTCGGAGGTTTGACTCTGCGGAATCAGCGTCTTTCGGATACTTTGCCGTATCTGTCGACAAAACAGGCCAAATGGTTGTCACGTTTGTTCCTTTTAAACTTTTTGAAGAAGAATGTTGGTAGTTTTTTTTATCGAACTCTCTGTGTTAAAATAATTTAATAAATTACAATAATTCTGTGCTGTCATTGCGTTTCGACTTAATTATTTCACACGTTGAACATGTGCTATAAGGCATAGACAATAAAGGATAACATGATTACTATTAATCGGATACTCAGCCGTTGATTATTCACTTCGTTAGTATTTTTGAGACTTCAAATATATGCCATTGCTAGAGAAGTGTAATGTCGTTGTCGTTTTATCCTCGCAGGACACTTGACCTTGGCCGATCAAATAGTATTATTTAATTCGCCTGAATTCGTCAGTAACACACAACATATTTAGTTAATAACTGAAATATGAAATATACACCATCGTGTTTGGATGGACGATGTATTCTGTTCCGTAAGAAATACTGTGTCTCTGACAACTTTTCATTCCTCGAAGCTCCTCGGAGAAACTGTCCTTCCCTTGTAAGACTTTGAGAACTCTGTGAGAGTGAACCACATGGGTTTTGATTGCTTGAGGTTTTGTGTGAGATGATGATGATGGTTGATACAGAGTCAACTTTTTGTTTAACCAGCTGGATGAAATATATGAAGGGAAGGAAGAGACGTCACATAAGGCATGTCTTATTATGGAACTCTAACTGCTCCGTGTTCCTCATCTGTCTGACTCTCTGTTTTTATTATGAAACTTTGGAACCCATTACCTCCTTGTCCTCAGGTCATTATATAAAGAAACTCGTAAAATGAGAGAGACGAAGAAGAGAAGAGAATAGAAAGTCCAAGTGGTTAAGTACGTGAAGTCCGTGGTTTGAGTGAAATTCTCTTCACTCGCAAGACTTTATGTTGTGTCCTTTACTTTCACTCTAAACATTTTCCTATTATCAGCAAACTAATATATTATCTTGCCGCTGACTTGCCTAGGGTAGTAGAAGTGCACACACAAACATTAGGCACAGAAATTTTTATCGATACGGAATTAAAATTGCATTCTTGTGTAACTTACACTCAACATATTTCATTTCACTCCATATTAGCTTTCTTTGTGTAGTTTTAGGTTATAGTCAACCCACAGTGTGTTATATTTGAAGTAAACGAATTAATTGGAACGGACTAGGCCGTGTAAGTAAATAAATGAACTGAAATAAGAACCAACTAGAACTAAATTACATTTCAACACTTAGTGAGAAAGACATGGACATACTGACCCGACTAATGCATTTCATTAGTGTCACAGTGAGAATTGAAATTTTGGTCCTAAGCAAGAGAAATCCAGTATTATTGGCTCTGCCCAGCAGTTCATGTCCCTCACGTAAATGAACGGATTGATTGATATGATTAGCTCTCAGAGTAGAATAAAGTGACTTCCGTTTCAAATTGGGTTATTCTAAGGTACTATGTTTACGTCATCTAATTTGGTTGAGTAATTGTGTGGGCCACAAGTCTTCAAATGTAGGGCAGACATTCGTAATTGGCTTCCGGAAATCCTTAATGGATGAATTTTCGTAAGGTCATGGGTTGAGAATAAAGGAAATATAGTATTTTGTACAATATCTGAAACAGATTGGATATTGTGGAATTTTATTGAATTAATTCGTGATACATTGTTGGCCCGTGTGTGCAACGTACGCTTGAATGCATTTCCGAACAGGCAGGACAATTTACCAAGCACGACACGACATGACATTAGAAAAATTGAAGGTGGTGATAATATTGTCTTATATCTGGCTTCTCCAGATCCGTAGTTTATCCAATTATAATTCTATCCTATATATCCTGTACAGGTTTTGCCTAATAGGTAGACGCCTTTGGTTTCAGGTGATCCTTCCTTGTAGTCATTCACTTTGAGTTTGGCTCACCTTGCGGTTTTAGATTCGAAAAACAATTCTCTTTTGATCTCCAAATCCATGGAGCTGCGATGTTAGGTTGGAAGTTGGAACTGATACATGATACGACGCCATTATGAAGATGAGAGGGAAACGACACCTCGAACTCGTGGTTTGCTCTCACAGACGAGACACAAACATATCAAATCTCACCTTTATTCAGACTCGTAATTATTAGGAACGATGTCGCCGTCGTCCTATGACAATTCTTTGACAACCGTCTACAGGGTAAACTGCGAGACTTACATATGTTTATGTTTTCCTTCCTCGGGATTTTAATTTTTCATTATTGGATATCTGGAGGATTCTCCTGGTACATAATGAATTAGTACTTGTAATTGAATGAAGGTATAACTAGATAATACAATCAATGATATGATATTCATCCATTCATATTCGTATTTTGTAAAATAAACTTCAAAATCCTAACAACTGGCACACCAGGATTGAGGTACCTTGAGCGTGTGTCTGTGTCTTCCCTATTAGGTGAAAATTGTAAGCTGAGACTTAAGTGAAATTGGAAAATGAATACGTGTGTACACATCTAACATGTAGATATTTTGTTTCACTCCCAACCCGCACTCATAAAAGCCAAAATCCTTTGTACGTACGTACGTACGTATTCGTAAGGTGATGTATGGTCTTTGTTTTCACTTTTCAATTTTGTCCGGGTATTTGGTCTTTGAGTTTGAAATCAGACATGGGCTTGGTTTTCCTTTTCCCATTTCTTTGGTTTTGTCTTGTCGTCATTCCGTCATCATCTTTAAAGATTCATCTTATCATCTTCTGAGAAGGAAGAGGTGAGAGGAGAGGACGCGTAGCGGACTGGGACTTTGTGCATTGAGATCTCATTTCAAATGAACTCTTAACCGTTTCAGCTTCTTTCTCTCGGAGAAAGTAAGGAGGTTTTATTTCCACTACTTTCCTTTGAAGTAAAATCTGGTGATTTTCCTTTCGACTAGGGTTAAGAAGAAAGCAGGGCAGGGCAGGGTACGGAATGAAAGTGTCTTGTTCCGCGGCTTTGTAATCTGAGTTTGTCTTTGTGAGGTTAAAACGACGAAGACGAGATTTTGTCTTGAGAGAAAATTGCTTGTACGTAACTCAAGAAAGAAGCGAGAGCGTGAGCTTTCACCTTCGACCAGCTTTAGGCAATGTGTGGGTCGTTAAACCATTGGAAGTGAACACTTGGAAAGATTTAAATTATTTTATCAGATTACGATAATTAATTGTAATTAATCGGGATAAGATATTATAACTAATCAGGTTTTGATTTAATACACTAAATTACCTACCAAATGGGGGAGTGCGTGGGTGAAGCAATTGAATTGTTTTGCCTGTGCATTCTCACAGAGCATGTGTCATTGTACTGTGGAGTGTGTGTAATCTGATTGCATCTCTGAACAGGCATAACAATTAAAGACCAAACTGTAATATTATGGAACAGTACGTACAACTTCATAATGGTAAATGGTAACCTGCTGATCTTAACTTTATTTGACAGGACATACACCAAAAATGAAACTTTATTGATACACCCAAGTATTTATGTATTGTTCTCTGTGCTTGTATGCACTTTTACGTGCGATTACAAGGAAGAGAATAGAAAAAAGAACCCCAAAAGAATGAGTAGGTCTTGACATTTTTTATACGTTTCTGGTTAGAACTACAAGTACAAGTCTGGTGAAGCTTCAGACTCCGACTCCACTGAGGTCTCCAATCTTCCCTTCTTTACAACTTCAAAGCATTTCATTTTTTATTTTATTTTCCCAGTTGCTTTTTGGTTGGGTTCAGTTGGTTTACGACTTGTCTTTCTTCCAGAATTATTTTCTTCTCTTGCCTGAGTATCGTATCGTAGCGTGTACCGTACCGTACAGAGTTTGATTCTGTGTTCAGTTCGACGTTGCTGACGCTGACTTTGAGTTTGACAGGGGATGCAATTCAGGTGTTAAGATAGAAGTCCCTGTTGAACCAATTCACAAAGCATGCAAGGTACTCCTGAGCTTCCATGTGAAAAAAATGCTTTGGTGTTTGCTTTGCTCTTGTATTTCTCCACTAGAGTTTCCAAATTTACTACCGAACAGTTTTCCTCGTGAGTCTACGTCTGTCTCCGTGATGGAAATGGAACCGACTGCTCGAACAGTACTCGAATTGTGGTTTACATTTCTAAGGAATAGAATGGAATAGATGGAAGGGTTAGGTTTTGGTTACTGTGTTCTAGTGTCTGTCTATTCGAGCCTTTTGTGGTTTTATGCGTGATCACGGCAGATCATGGGTTGGAGACTAGGCTTGGCTTGAAGGCCCCAGTAGGGTTGTCCGATTTAAGTCTCTGTCTCAAAACCTCGAGCCAAGGATTTCTTATATTTTTTTTTGGCTGGGACTGGAGATCTCCTTCTTTGGATTTTCCTAGATATGTAACGTGCGTACACGATGGATACGGCATTGAACTTCGTTATTTCATGATTCACTGACTTCTCCAGTCTGGTGTGCAAATGGGTAGGTAATATGAATATGGGATGCCTTGATAACATGGAATGAGATAGACTTTTTTTTGTTCAACTGGGAATATAAATGGGGTTTATTGTTACCTAGTTGTCTTACCTCGGTTGCCCCCAGCTGGAAACACGTCTAAGAAGATAAGGATTTCTCATAATATGAGAAAAAAAATTTCAAGGTCAAACCAATCGAAAAATCAACCATAATATGGTTGATTTTTTGATTGGTTTGACCTTGAAATTTTTTACCCAATTAGGAGATGTAACTTATCGCAGTTGGAATTCTGTCTTGATTTAATTCATATTTCGCGTTTTATTGCAATAAATATGGTGCATTGAAACTATTTGAAACCTGTCTCAAGCGGCCTAGTTAGGTATGTACAGGTGGTCTCTCTTGAAAGTGTTTACCCCTATGTATGTATACGTTTTTCTAAACGGAAAATTTACCATCGACTCAAAGGCCTACGACTACTTTTGTTTGTATTTTATGTCCTAAGTAGTGAAGTGTGGTTATAAACCCACCTTGACAGCCTGAAGGTAATTTATTTAAACATCCCTTTGTGTCGTGATGGTGGCCGTGGTAGAGAGGTAGCCTTAAAGTCGACGTCCTCGTGAGTTTGGTTGTGCTGGGTCTGGGGTACTTTGTAAATGTAGTAATAACGGAGAAAGATATAAAGTTGGAGTTGGAGGCGTCAAGGGAAGGAAAGTACATAAGGATGTGGATGGAAAACTCGTCGGAGGAACAATAAAGTAAGTTCACCACTGAGTTTCCCTTCTGTCATTTATTAGAAGGAAGGAAATCCAGGCTTAGAGTCAGAAAAGACGGGGCAAGCGGGTGTCAAACGAGGAAATGAAAATGAATTGAGTGCCCACAATATAAAAATTAATAACATTGCTTTTGCCGGTAGCAAATGGAAGAAGATGGGACTCCGTGCCGTGCGACAACAGACCAAAAAGAGATCTCTGGCTTTCTTTTACTTTCACTTCTGTAGATTATTTCATTAATAATGAAAGTATTAAAGTTTACATTACATTGTGTCAGTCCATTATATCCAGTCCAAATATCGTTCGTTGCGAGTTCCAACCATGAGGGACACATGGTTCGGTTCAGTTTTTTAAAGAGGTTTTTCTTCATTAGACTAGGTTGACCTTGTGTGGGTCAAATCATCTGGTCGTAGAATAGTACTTGAAATTGAGAATTTCATTCACTATGTGGGTATTAAAATCGAGTGCATAATTTACCTCAGCACATGACATATGGTTGCCGGGATCCGGTCCACTAGGTTCCTCACAATTATTCCGGTTGTTACTATTGAGTGACTTTTTGGCACTATTTTCCACATCGTGAGTTGTTTTTATATTATCTCACCCAAAAACGTCAGCAATGTGTTCCCAAGTGAGAACTTCCTGGGGAAAAACATGAACGTGAGATTGCAAATATGATGACAACCATGGACAATTTTAGAACAGCGACGTGAGTATGGCATGAGGCTGTCCACGTGGCGTTACCCTCTACCCTGTCATGTAAATTACTAACGTCTGTCAAGTCCTAGTTGAAACATAGTGGTGTGTGTTGTGCGGAAAACGTAATCTCTAGAGAACACGAGGAAAAACTGTATTATTCTGCTTAAATTAAACACGGGTTGGGTTGTATCGTATCTAGTGGTTCGGTTACTCTGGGCTGCTCGAATTGAATTGAGATTATACGTACATACGGAGAGAAAGTCAGCAAGCAGCGTTAGCGTCGACATTTTTTATGACCCTGCCTGACTGTTCCTCTCATCTGTTCTTACAGATCGATCAAAGATGAGGACAGGAAAAAATGTGTAGAAAAAAAGAAAGTTTGCTTGCATTTGCATGATGATGATTATATGTGTGTGGTTCAACACAATACTACAAGGAAAATGTGAGTTTGAATTCAGTCAGACACTTGAGGATCGGATATTGGGATTTTGATATGAGATTCTATAATGTGAAGGTAGGTATCATTCGCCTTGTAGTTTTGGGTTAGTTTGCATATCGGCGTTCGCGTAACGTACGCATTATTGGATGTGCGACACTACAGTTGTGAGGTTGTGACAGTGTCTTCTTTTGTGTGCGATGCGTTGTGCAAATATTAGCTTAGGTTTTGGTCCTATGGTTGTTGGGTTGGTCGGTGGTCGTAAAATGGTTTGGTAAAATAGGAGGGGTAATTTGTTAGCGTAGTTGTCAAATTCATTAAATTAGTTTAATTTTAGGGTACAAACCGTAAAAGTCTAAATGATATTTATTTCCGTTCTTAAATGAAATAGGTTCGTATGTTTATTTCATGAAATTCAAGGATCGGGTAATATTGAGTTCTTCCTAGAGTTCAAAAATTTTGTTTGGAATGTTTTCCTATTTGTGGATTTCGAATATGCAGTTGTCTGTGTGTTATGTGGAGAGATGGTATGCAGAATATTTGGCGCATGCCTGTGTCTATTGCTCACATTGTTATTCCTTTCACTCCTCTCATTCTATTTGAAATTGCAAAATACAATAGTAAGGAATGGAAACAAAGGAATAGTTTCTGTACTTTTGTTCTATATTTTTCGTGCATTCACCCCCTTTAGTAGTCTTGTCTTGATATGAAATCCAAACCGAGCGGGACTCGTAATTCATACAAACCTCCTCGACTGGAACATAAATTCAAAGTTTTCAATGAATTCTTTTACCATAAGGGTTTCACACAAACCCAAGTCAAAGATGTATGATCTTGACTCATGTCCTACCTTACGAAAATTTATTTGACGGGGGAACTAAAAATATGGGAGCGGCAAATGGCAAACAACATTGCGTGCAAATTTTTGTAGGGTTGACTGGACGGGCCCCGCACGTAGCTTTAACATCGTAAATTAAAACAGAACTAACTCTTAACAGCACTTCATAACGGTTCGTTTGTAACCTGGAAAAGTACATTTTATTACCTTTGAGTCAAGGTCGTGGGAAACACATGTAATTAAAAACTGAAAATTGGCATCATGAATGATTTATATTTTGGGCTGAACAATTAAAATCAAAATTGATAACGTGAATGATTTATTAGTTGGGTGGAGGAAGTCGCAGCCCAGAGGTGGTTTCCCACAAAATTGGCATGGTCGTAAATGTGGAAAAGGTTTGCGTGCAATGGGATTCTAGTCGAAAGGGCCAAAGGAAAAGTCCTGTTTTTTGAAAACTTTGTTTCAAGTCATTTTTACACATGTAATCTTGAGGAGCACTACATTCGAATCATTAAATTGGCATGGAATTAGCCAACCACATTATAACACAACTGGTTTTTGCGATTGCAAGCGACTCCGGGTAAACCGGGTCACATTCAGGATTCGTTCATGGACGTTAGCCGACGAGGCCAAGAATAGTGGAATTGTACTCTAATTACGTTTCCTTGACGGACGTGGACGGATGGACGGAAATTTCCTGTAATTTTCAAGAAGTTCATTTCAACTGATTTGATTCGTCTTGACTAATTGCGGGGGTGCTTTTGCAAGTAGAAATGGGATAAAATGGACAATAATAAATTGAGACGGACTGACTGCATTATCTTTCTAGACGTGGATTGTTCTCTCTCATTGTTATTTTAATGACTGCTCATCAGGATTCTGAAGACAATTTTATACCCGTCTCCATCTACCTTTTGTTTCCTGTCTTGTCTTATTTTCATCGTCTAATTTAGTTCATTTCCGGGTATTTCTTCGCCAACTCATCGGAATTGAAATTTTCCGACATGAATGACCTGAGTTGGTTTTCTCAGCTCGTCCGTATAATCGAATGTAATAAATATATTTCGGTTTAGTCTTATCGATTTTACGGCCCGGTGGGATTTTGACCGAAATTAGAATCGTAGTAACAAAATGTTTTAGCGACTGCAACTGAAATATTGGTTCGCGGCGAATGTGATTTTAATACATTTGGGTACAAGTGAATTAGGGTATTAGGAAAAATATTTTCGGGTTATGATGTCGAGAATCATGTTATGGTCACTGCGTTGGGCTACCCGATTCGGTTCAACTCGGTTGGATTGTGTTGTGTGGTTGAACAAAGGCACTCTTGTGTTTGCATTCAAGGCGATACGAAAACTACTTTGTGGAAATTAACTGCTTGACTTCCCCCCTCACTTCTTTTCAACCCGAGCCGCCTTTGTAAACATACACCCAGTACACTGTTCAGCAGATGTTTTTATGTGACGAAATTTACCCACTATGACTATAAGTCGATAGTGATGGGATATTAAACTTTGACACAGAATTTATTTATAGTATTAAATCACAACTTTAATTTTATGGCTCGCTTCTCTAAAATGCTCATACGGTATAGCTGTACTGTAAGTAATTTATTTTTATTAGTTAATAATTTATCAGGACAAGTACAATAAAATAAGTACCGAGCCACCTTGCAGCCGCAACAAATGAGCTTTCTCCGATGCAGGCTAGCACAGGTTTTACTGTATTATTCAGCCTTTCAGACTGCACTAGACAACAGACAA
>JAQGCB010000051.1:0-38838 GCA_034698835.1 Protaphorura tricampata
TCTTGAAATGTGTATTGTATGAGAAATGATGTCGATGACTTTAATAAACACTTATCAGTATCAGTATCAGTATCAGTTTAAACTCTGCTATGGTCGGCTAAAAGATTTTTCTTGTATTTGCAGGGCAAGGCTTTAAGAATATGTCTCAGCATATTGTGAACTATTAGCATGTTCTTCATTAATGTATATAACATCAGCATAAGAATTGGACCCGTAACTCGCGTACAATTTTTAATCCAATATTTGAAGTATGTGCAAAAAAAGTCTGCCCAATGTTAATGTCACCCTACCTGCTATTTTATAATTTTGGCACTTCGTCCGAATTTGAATAATACAGAATTGATATTTGGGAAAATCATCATATCTATAATTGGACTGCAAAGATTTGAAATTTGTATTTGAACGAATGAATGCTTTATTTGTCCTTCACTCCCTCGGACTAATGGCCCAGGGTGACCAACATTTTATAATACACGGAGATCGACACTTTTGTGTCTGCAATTTAATAAAAGTCCTACCGTGCGTGTAAGATACATCAAATCGCCGAAGTACAGTCCATTAATTTGACTTGCAAGTTCAAATTGGGTTTATAACATACTGTTAAACAGAAAAAATGAAGAGTTTGTTCATGAGGATCAGTGTTTTTATGTCATACCATTACACACGTGTGTGGTTTGTTCCAAATATATCTTTGACTATGATGCAATTATGCACCTTGTCGTTGCGTACGTTGCATGCACTCGAGATTCGAGATCAGCAACACCATCAAACATTGTTATTTTAGCTCAAGCTCAAACCCATAAAATTCACTAGCGTACTCGTGTCGGTATTTTGATTTTAATTCCTCGACCTGCACACTTGCGGTTGTGTATGACAGAAATCAGTGCGTGTGAAATTTTTAGATTTCAAATCCGTGAAGGACATCGTCCACCGGCAACAACGATGGAGTGTTCCTGTTCGGTTAATTTTGATGTAAGAAATGCAGTACGGTTATGAGAGTCGTGCAATTCGGTGTCACATTAACATTGAGCTGAAAAATAACTCGAAAAGTGAGCTAAGTAATTTCTAATCACACATTTATGTATTGTCGATTTCGTCGTGTCAATTAGAGCAGACTTGAAGTTGACGTTGAACGATCGACGAAGAAAACATTGACGTAGTATTCTACCTGGCAGTGTCCTACCTACCCTCAGTTGACTGCATGCATGTAAATCTGGAATTAAATTATAAACTTAGACAAAACTAAATTAACTCTTACTTCTTAGGTGGATTTAGTACAGTATTCTATAATTCGGAATCGCACTTTTTTGTGCGGTCAATAATAAATACAATAGCATATTACTTAGTTAAAGGAATTCTGAAGTGTTAGAGTAGATAGAATGAGATCATGTAAAACTCGATGCTAAACTGGGTACACACTTAGTACACCATTCTTCAATTAACGATATCTCACTGGATGACATTTAGTAAATTGAATTGCCTCATACCTCATATTTCAATTTTATAATTGGGAATTTCATTCAGAAGTTGCGCCCATGTATTTTCTTTAACTTTTCTCGGCATAGAAGATAAGCCTTACGCGGACTACAAAATGCTGTTTAACTAACCTCGCTTTAAAGCTCAAAAATTGAGTTCGCTGTTTTGATAAATTATACAATTTTATAGAAACAAAGAGAAACGTTTAATAATAATTCGTTAAATATTGACAAATTGTAAGTTCTCCTTAGCAAAAACTTGACTGCAAGACAGATATTGCGTGAGAATAAAAAGCACAGGAGATATGAGCCAAAGGATAACTGTCGCACATGCTTAACTCTAGTTAAATGCAAATGCGGTAATACTCTTTGTTTGGCACACTACCGTTACATCATAAAGTCATCGAAAGTATAAATTAATTTTACCACATTATTGTTGGCCTTAATATTTTTTACGGAGAGTTAAACGGCGTTTCATGTGATTTTACGCCATTTCGTGAAAATGGGACGATTTCATATTCACGGAATAATAAAATAAAGAGTAACAGCGGCGGAATAGTTAACATTAAATAACGTCACACCCAAAATAGTCTCAGATGGGTTGAATCGATCGAATTCCATTGAATCGAGTACTTGACCCTCTGATCAGATATGTAAATACTATATTCTCTCTGCGATAATTGGATGAACCAATGCTATGCGGTTCGGTCTTTTATATACTGTGTTGGATATCCGAATTACCAAGAGACAATGCATTTTTTGGACAATGAAACCTTTGAAATTAATTTTCTCTGGAAAATGTTAGTCTGCAGTGTAAATAAATTCACTGAACCACAATTCTGCGAAGACTAAGATTAAATCCACTACTAATTTGAGGGAACGGAGAGAGATCTCCAGCAGTAGAAAAAACTAGCAAAATGAGAGTATGACGAATATTTATATTATTATTTTTCTATTTGATAAATTAAGTCATCAATCATCGAAGCTCCAACAATATGATCGATCACAAAAACCTTATGTGATCTCGTGAAATGTGTGACGTCCGATGAAAATCCCGAATAGGGGAGGCGGAGGGATTAGAAGATGGGGAATCGTTATATAATTTCTGGGGAGATTTGTTAAAACTAGAGTAACATATACTTCAACTTCAAATGACAAAAAAACCCTGAAAATAGTCGCCCAACCGGAATAATCACTTCTTCTCCATCCAAACTTCTCGTTGTTAGTGAGTGCTAAGATACACAACGTAAACTATATTTTTGCCGTGTCAGTCAAGGTATGTATATCACTGCGTCATTTCTTGAAAAGTAAATTGTTGGGATGGTTAAAGTCGACGTAAAGGGAAAGGGCAACGGGTTCACATATCATTGAATTAAAAACAAAGTCGTTTGTCGTAGGCTCAACGTTAGTGTGCTCATATTTTCTGTGTAACAAACAATTAACTAATGAGACTATAACTTCAGGATTTCTTATACTTCTTCTACATTTCTGAACCATTCTTGTCAATATGTTCTAAAATTGCAAACAATAATTTCTACTCAAAATTAATATTACAAATATTGGTAAAAAAACATTCAAAAGTATTACACGAAATTCCAATTTTGGTTAAAATTTGCATGCTGTTCGTTTAAGTAGAATGAATGAAAAATTAGAAATAAAGGAATTCCTGAGACAACCTACTACGGTTAAGGAGGTGGACAACTAAACCACCCTCAGAATCCTCTTGTTACCTAATTTTAATAAAATTGCCGTCATCAGTTACAGGTAGATATAGGTGGGAGTGAGTTCACATAGGAATATTATCTTCGTCAAGGTATAATACGTTCACTCAAGTTTCCTCAATTCAGGATGTAGAAACAACATTCTAACATACAACTCTATAAGGAATGTTCGCTCTTCTCGTTTCTTGAGGTAAGCGATAAAATCTTGTGTTTAAGAATAGAAAATCAAATTATCAGATGAATATGAATATTCGGAGCTTTGCCTTATTTAAAACTTCTAGAATATTTGAACTGAATAAGCAATAAATTCCACTAAAAGCACAATCCATATTTGATCTAATAGAAATCTACTGTCACTGGCCAATATATAGTTGAGCAAAATGCACAAAAAGTATGGAGAATTTATATACGAAGTTTTCAGGTTTCTTTTATGCTAAGATGATATCGTGTCTTGCAGTTGCAATTTGTCATTCATAAAATCAGGAAACGATAGAAAAATTTGCAATTATGATTTTCTTGCCGGACAAATAACTCGTGATCAAATTAATGCCACTGGAAATGTTATAAAGCAAAAAGTTGGTTCCATATTTTAAGAAAAATAGAATCCTTAGTACTCTTTATTGCAGCATTCAAGGTCTACATACTATGTACATGTCGCATGTAGATAAGATGATGAAGGGATAAACCGTATTATTTAAGATTAATTGAAATATTGATTGTCTTTGTGTTCCCATGAATCTGCTAAAACTGACCACCGAAACAAAATTGGGACAGTCACTCAAATATATGTAGTGAATTTATCATACATACTCATCCTGCACGAAGGATTGCGTGATTAATACTAGTACTTAATAAATGGAAAGACAGAATTATAAATAGTAGAACTGTGTACTGTGAGCAATACAATACGATGTATTTTAGATGAAGGACATTCTTTTGCACCTTGACCAATTACGCACCAATTTTCCTTGTGTGTCAAGGTGTTATGAATGTAAACTTTTATATTAACACCGAAATTCGGTATATAGTCATAACATCCCGTCCCGTGGTACAGGATGACGATTCTTTATGGTTTTACGCAAATCGTGGTCATATGTAAAGGAAGTATGAAACATTTATCTTCTGGTTCTGAGTCATTTAAGGCAAGAGAGTCGATCAATGCACAATGCATTAGTTCTCAGGAAAGTTCCTTCCAAGTTCCGTATTTGGGTTCTACTTATCTTGCCCAATAACTACGATTGAATGGCCAGTCAACACTAGAGAAAGAAAACGTCAATACAGAAGTTGTACGCGTTGTTAACGATTGTAGGAATTCATAGGATTCTGTAATAACCGATTGGACCATTAGTTTTGTGGATCTCACGTCAATTTAATGTAAGAAAACTATCCAATACTCCATTACCAATAACAAATCTTACCACTCATTTTATTAATCAAAAGCAAATCTGTCAAAGTAAAAATACAACCATTACTTATGGATGTATTATATCTAACAATTGTAAGTTTGAATTTGATAAATATATTTGCATAGTACGAACTACTGAGATGGAATGACAAGGAAAACACTCATTTCTAAAAGGCAGAACGACTCAAACTACACCCAAACCCAACTCACAACTCACACTTTGTCCGCAGACCTAAAATTTATGTGTTAGTGTTATTACAACACCGAAGGCAGTTCAGTCTGAAACTCTTGACCTGAATAAAAGATCTAAGCTAACTATAGAGTTGCCAGTATTAAAATTTATTCATTCCTGGAATTATGTTTAGAACCTTGTCTTTACAAACGTATACTACTAAAATAACTAAAACTTCTAATTCAGATTCCATCATAGATTTCAATTCATTAGTGTCATTACAAGTAGTGCGCACAACAATACAACTGAGGCTACATCGGTTTCGGTTACACGCTGCTGCAAGTGCTGCAAATCGGACAGGTGTAAAAGTATATTGCCAGTATGAGATCTTGACTTCTTCATACCCGTGATCAGGGTACCAGAAATTACTGAGACCTAACGCTTTAGCCGTGTCTAAGTTTTATGTGAGGAGTTAATCTCCATTTCAATAACACAATAATTTAATAATTAACTCCGTGTCACCACAACGAGATATGCTAACTCCATGTCATCCTTACCTTATATCTTGCATGAGTCCAGTAAAACGTTCCAGCCTTTCCGTAATGCTGGAAATAATCTAAAATTCTTACATTTCTGTTGCAGATTATGGGTCTAACTTGTCTCGGATTGGTCATACATATACTTGCATTTTCAATCCCGAAAACTCGTTCGCAGTCTGTCTACCACGAATACGAACCTTTTCACGCTGCCAGAATCCAAAATCGTCGGAATAATGACTTTAGTAGAGGTCAACTGTCTCCTTTTCACACAGACTCTAGAGTTGAATCGGTGACAAATTCACCGATTGAGAATGTAGATATTAATTACAGAGCCCAACCACCCTCTAACTATCGTAATTTTTATCGAAACCGCAATTACTTTGTTCAACCCGGGGATAATGAACAACCACACCATAAACAAGACGGAGTTGACGTTGATTTGAACGGAGATCAAAAATATGTTACAACTGGACCGTCAATCAATCCAGATTACTCGTACTCTAGAGCTCCGTCTGTACATGGAAATGGAGGCTCTGGATTTACTACGATTCCCGAGCGAAACGTTGGATCGTATCCAAATGTGGCAGGAAACGCTTACGTAAGACCGACGGCAACGTATACAACAAAATCAACTGAAGTCAGCAGTGGTAAGCCATATCATACCATGTCATTGGTCAACTTTGGCAATATTTGAGTGTAACCTGCAACTTTGAATGTTATGAATTTGCAGACAGTCCAATCTTGTTCAGTCCGTCAACTCCAGAGATGAATTACATTAGACCGGTTCAACATGTTCATACTTCTGCACCTCCTTCCCTGAATACCATTGCTGGTCGGGAAGCCACAACACTTAAAGATATTCGACTTAAGAGTAATTATGTTCCGACTTTAGACGATAAATTAGATACTAAATGTCCAAAAAATCCTGCCTACTGCGAAGAGTTTGACAACTATCCCACGTAAGTTGCTTTAATAGCGGGGATTTGCGAGTGCCACAATATCTCATCCGAACTTGTAGACATTAACTTATTATTTTAATGTTACTTTAATTTTTATAGGCAGCTGATAGACGAAGTGATTAGCAAAAGTTACACCGCTGAAAAATTTCAACAAGTTTACGGCGAGAGTACAGATAATACTTCAAAGGTAAATCCTTGTCCATACATAGTCGCAAATATTGACGACAATATTTTACGGTTTCTCAGAAGCAACACTAACAAAATTCATATTAAGACACATGGTATTCTACAGGTAATTGATCTCAAAGCGATTCTTCAAAGAAATGGATTAAATTCGGGTTCACCCGTTGAAGAAACTCCACTATGTTCATCTGTCGTAAGTAAAATACACAACTAAAACGTATAGCTTTGCTCAGTTCTGAAGTACATTCCAGAATTTTTGCACATTTCTGTCAAATTGATGATTTAATGCTTCACCGTTTTACAGGAACACACTATTTACCCCAGAGTAGCCAAGAACAAAGAAAATAAGTGGATGTACATTGTTAATCATGCTGAGTATATCCAGGGAGTTCGCGTCGAGAAATGCCTGTAAGTGTCCAAGTAAATCCTATTAATTAGTTGCTTTCATTATGGCCAAGAGTTTTTGCTCGCGCTGTTGCCAATATTCAGACCTCATAGACGTGCCTGAATTTAATTTGCAGGGATGAAGGGCAGTCATGTTTCTTCGGGGATGCTGTCCCTGCTGGATATCAAACAGCATGCCGCCAGAAGTTTATTTACAAAAAATTACTGGCACTCACACAGGAAGGAAAAACGTCAACGGATACATTTCGATTGCCATCATGTTGCGTTTGTTTTGTAAAAACTTCATCGATTGCTGTTGCTGATCGATTATCAGGACTTGTCCCAGGTACAAATAAACAGAGTATGGCTGGAGGGATATCTCCAGCACCAAAAACTACAACACCAATGATGTCATCAGATACTCAGGCTTTTGAAGGCCATGAAGGAATTGAATTTGACTCCATTCAGGCCGATCAAGGTGTTCAAACGAACTCAACAGCAACGACAGTCAGCGATGGTTGAAACCGACATTATGACCTCTTCAAATCGTGGCAGAGCATCCATTCCACTGTAAAAGTGCATGTTAATCTCGCACAACTACGATATAATTTTTTAGACGTATCACTTGAAATCGTGTCTATATTCCAATTCAATATACTGTTACCCTGCTTAGAACTGTCCTTAAGTATTTCGAATCGAAAAGTCTGTTTTGAAAAGTTTTGAAACATTAAAATCCTTCATGTGATCAAAATAGGGTCCCTGTATTCGGAACAATAATTCCATTTTCTAATTAAACGAATTAAACAAATTCTACTCATTAAGTTTGACACTCAACAAATCCTACTCGTATTTGAAGCTGCATATCTCTGGTACCGTAATTTTCAGGTATTACACATTCAGTCGGTGTTAAAACTATTTTTATATTCGGTTTGTTTCAATTGATTCAAACGCCATTATTCGTTGCATGTATAATTATTCATAGGCTATACATTTTCCTGATTTCTTTCCATGGAAATTAAGTTGAATCAAAATCATGCTGACCTTAAATCCAGCCACACTTCAAAGTATGCAATTTCTAAACTTCCGATCCGAGACCCTTTGATTTATCGGTTACTTCGTCTTTTAGCTTATTCAACACTTTAATCAAAAATAGATTGGAGGGAAAACGAAAAATGAAGTAGACGCGTGGCATTTTTTAATTGTTTAATTAATTTTTGTGATTGTATGCTGTTATTGTTTAAGCATAACCCTCTTATCGTCACATTTTAAGGTTGCTGGCTGACTGTACAATGTAGCCTTCGTCTATCTTCCCTAAGTTATAGTCTGTGGTTGTAATTATAAGGTACTACACTCAATATTTAAGGATAACTTTAATTATTCCAAATACTCCCAATGTTGTTTGACATGTGTAGGTTAATATTACTACTGACTCGTGATTTTCCTCCAATGTTTTGGAACGTGTGTGCAGATTTCTATTATCTAATTTGGAATAATATATTTGACTGTGACAGAGACCGACTGTAGTATCGGCCTCTTGCTTATTGTGTGGAAAGAATAAATCGGATTTACACAATTTTAAGTTTGACTAACCGCAGCATGCATACTCATTTACTCATTGCGTATAATGAAAATAAATCTTTATCTGAAAACTTGTCTGGAAAAGCTCCAGGAAGACTCGACGGGGCTTATTAATTAGATGGGCGATATCGCACCGCAGCGGTCCGCTGGGTAATTTATCACATCCTACAGAACGATTAAAATGACTCCAAAAATATTGGCGAAATTCATAAACGTCTTGGGTTGCTTTGCGGATGCGGGATGCACCATAATCGTGTAAAACACAAGAAATTTTAAAATGCATTACGGGTATTGGGATTGCTTTTTGTGGTGTGATTGGTATTACCGATAGACGGATAACGCAATTCATAATTTTTATCCTGTGTCCTTTGGGCAACCTTCGTATGGAAGACAGTGACCGAAAGGATTCAAATTACTTTGGTGTTTTAAAAAAATGCCGTATTATCGGTTTTATCTAACCTGTTCGGTACTGGCAGCCCTTGCACATTTAATGTTCATTTGAACAACGTTTGACAATATCCGGTCTGAGTATCGTGGATTATGTTAGTTTTAATAAGTGCGTGTATCCTGTTGAATTGGTTGACACTTAAATAAAATGCAATCTGAATCTAAATCCTTATAAGGCATGGTCGACAGTTGTTTATTAGGTAAAGTACTCTAAAAAGACATTCTTTACAAAAATAATAACCTTCCCAAAACTAGTTTCCACTATAATTATATCATCAACGCAAAACCACCACCAATAATTATTTTAGACGTCAGTTTTTCGTTTTCACTAGGAATCGATTCATCCATCACCCGTAGTCATTCCAGATTTTTCTTAATACGTTATGTCAGTTCTACTAAAAAATTTCCTTACTACATTACGAATTTATTCGTACCATACTCTTCTTTGTGTAAATTCCGTAGATTTTTAACTTTACGATTTTTTTTAATCTACATGTAGAATTTTCCTGCCTCGTAGCGTAGCAGAGCAGTAGAGTACAGCGATTGTCCCAAGTCTTAATTTTATCTTGTGTGCTAGCAAAATCCCCGCGATTCCTCTCTTCACATGAATTACACATTTACACATGCTGCAATTTATTGCGAAATGCGACTTTATTTATTTTCCAAATTAATTTGGTTAATTGTCTATTTTGTTTGACGTCCAATTTTTTAATCTACGTATTTTTGCTTTCCGGAGTGAAAGTCTTGTCTTAGGAAAACTATTGGTTCTGTCCGGGTTCCCTTTGGGTTGTTTGTATGATTTCTTTCGTTTGACACATTTTTATGTGTGTCTAATTTGGTTTCATAAAGTCCGTTAGTGTTGGAAACAGTGTAAACCTCAGTGTAGCGTTCTGTAACAATCATCTTTTTAATCAATAAGATGGAGAATGTTCCAGAAGGTACGTAATTCATACAGTACTGAATTTTGGTCTTCAGTTAACCTACCTTGAAATTGGAAGCATTGCATATTGCATCGCATCGCATGAAGTGATTTTGAGGAAACGAATTGTACAATTTGTGGGCACTCATAGTGGTTAATACTTAATTAGTCCTCTCCTCAAATACTTCTGTAGTTTATAATTTAAGAAATGAATAGGACTGAAGATAAATATGTAATTAGAGTTTAATTGTAATTACTACACTTCTTAATACCATTAACCTATAGTATAGTTTCCTCACACGTTGCACAAGAACTTCCAAAGAAATCAGAAAATAGTTTTATTCTATCTGCAGCGGAAACCTTCCTCTTGAGCTTATTAATTCGGAAAAGGCCTGGAATGGGCAGTTTGGGCAGTGGTTTGATTACACGAAATATGGATACTAATCCAAAAGAGTTATTTTCTTAATTGATTTTTCGTCTTTAATTAATTCCAGCTTGTCCAGGGACTCAGAGCAAGGACGCTGGAAAGCAAAGCGCGTGTCAAGGATGCCCGAATCAAAACCTTTGTTCCTCGGGAAAGGCAAATCTACCAGATCCTGGTATATATCAACATTAATTATTACTCATTGAAATAATTAACGCCAGTATTCATCAAGCGTTTATTTAGTCTTTCTCAGGTTGCTCATCATCAATAAATATATATTTAACATTTCATTCTCATTGGCTACAGCCGTTTCAGTGATTGCTGCCAAGATGTCTTCGGTGAAATTGAAATATTTAGTTTTGTCTGGGAAAGGCGGAGTCGGCAAATCTACCGTTTCCAGCTTGTTGAGCAGAGCATTTGCTTCTAACCCGGATTCGAATGTGAGTTCAATATTTTAGCAATTTTGTCAATGAATAACTGAAAGACCATTTGATTATGACTACCTTCATTTCTTCAGGTGGGATTATTGGATGTCGATATTTGCGGACCGTCAATTCCTCGAATTATGGGGTGCGAAGGAGAAGAGGTAAGCATATATGAGTGTGTCACTGTTACTCACAATCTTAAAATTCCTAAGCTTCGCACAGAATATCATTTTGCTTGTCCAAAGCTTAGTAGTAAACCATAATTGAATTTACATTTTGTTCCTACATAGGTTCATAAGAGTGGATCTGGTTGGAGTCCGGTGGTGAGTTTTTGTTGAAGTTTTGACAAAGTTTATAGTGTCGTTCAGCTTTTATTTTGAAGTACAATGTAGAACGGTTTGTTTCAGTTAGCTTAAATTATATTTTTTCTGTTAAAGTACGTTGAAGACAACTTAAGCGTTATGTCTATTGGGTTTCTACTGGAGAGCATGAATTCTGCTGTGATTTGGCGAGGACCTAGAAAGAATGGTATTGTAATATAATCAAATTATTTAAAATTATTGCGAGTTGTGGTGCATTTTTTTGTATAGTAACTTAAAACTGAATTTGTACGTCCAATCACTCTAGGCTTGATTAAGCAATTTTTGACTGAAGTTGATTGGGGAACAACCCTTGATGTTTTGGTCATTGACACTCCTCCGGGCACTTCGGATGAGCATTTGTCAATTGCAACGTACTTGGCTGAAGTATGAATTGAAAATTTAATATTCACAGTGCTCTACACTCGTTTCAACGTATAATTAATGAGCGTTTGCTTGTTTTTTTTTGTAGAGTGACATAAAGGGTGCCATCATTGTAACTACACCACAAGATGTGGCATTACTTGATGTACGGAAGGAAATAGATTTTTGCAAAAGAACAAAGATTCCTGTCGTGGGGGTTCTGGAGAACATGAGTATCTTTGTGTGCCCAAAGTGCAATGTAATGTCAATTGTATTTGAAATAATCGAATCATGACTGGCCTGGTTATAAAAATTAAATCATCCCTAGATTACGAATAATAAATTAATTTGCATTGTTTTGTAGAACGGCTTTGAATTGTTCCCAAAGACAAGCGGTGGAGGTGAGAGTTTGGCGAAAGAGTATGGACTCGAATTTCTGGGCCGGATTCCAATTGATTCGAATCTAGCGAAATCGTGTGACGCTGGGACTAATTTTATAACTGAATATCCAAATTCTCCTACGACTAAATTTATGCTTGATTTGGCGAAGAAATTGACAGACTGATTACATGTTGCATTCCTTGCTCGCTGGTGTTATCAATAAATTTAAATAAGAGGAGATTGATTGCCTTCTGTAATTGAATTGTTTTGTATTAGCGGAATATTTTTCCTGTGGCGGCCGATGAGAGATTAACAATTATCATCCGTACTAGACACTAATGAGTGTTGTACATAAACCAGCAGCAATGTCAGCTAAAGGGCGACTGGGGAGTTAGGAAGTCAGGATTCGACAGAGTTTCGATTTCGGATTTTGCATTGAGATTACGAGCTGTGTTTTCAAAGTTTGGTGCTGTCTAAAATTCCGACGTTGCAGAGATTACCTATATCTAATTTAATGCAGAGCCGTAACTAGCATGGTGGGGGGTGTCATCTGGGTCAGTCCGGATTCGTGTAAGCCCTAGATAAATCATGCGACTACGAAAGCTATACGTATATGGTGTAATATGTCAAAGAATCGCGGTCCGTCGGGCCGATTGTCTGTAACGTCAAATTCTCTGCGAATGCTAATGTAAAGCAGACGGAAATTCTAGAACAGTTTTCGACAGAAGAAATAAACACGAAACACTCCGTATCTGTAATGTAAAAACTCGCTTAATTTAATGTAATTCTTATTTGTAATTTGACATTTCTTAAACGATACACGTTTGTTTCTAAGCTTACATTATGTAGAATTATTTACAGTTCCGTTCTTCTAATTGGCCTTGCACAATATTCCCTGGGTTGTTGAAAATGAACATTTTCATTCGTTTCAGAGGTGATGCTTACCACAGCGTCCTCATCATCTTCCGATCTAAATTTAACATTTCAATGCAAAATTATTTTGGACCATGTTTAGAATAGAGTTATATATAATAGAGTAATATATTACACAATACCTTTCATAAATAGGGTTTGAGATGGAAGGATCTTCTCTATCTATTGAAGCAACACTTTGCTGGAATGTTCTAAGAATCGGTGTTCTTGTCTGTGGGCTATTAAAATACATTGCACTATCCGCCCGTAGCATGTCTGCAGCCCGTGACCCACCTCTACTCA
The DNA here is from genome assembly GCA_034698835.1 of Protaphorura tricampata. NCBI lineage: Eukaryota > Metazoa > Arthropoda > Collembola > Poduromorpha > Onychiuridae > Protaphorura > Protaphorura tricampata. Next base: position 12,950 of record JAQGCB010000051.1, read on the forward strand.
TTCCTGTGTAGAATAATATCACTAAGTCAGATAATCCAAAAACTAAACGTTTCCGAGAACTTACCTGTACTTTCTCCACTGTAGATATGACTACGATGCGAGTTGAAATCAACTTGTAAATCTGAACCCTCCAAATCCGCTTCATCACTATTTACCCGCATTTGAAGTACCTGGATGAAAAATATTTGAATTTGGATGAGTGTGTTAGGAATTAAAGATGCCAAATAGCACGATTGCAAAATGTCGGTAATCCTTTTGGATCTTATTTATCTTTGAAGAAACTCACCTGCGTCTCATACTGCTTTAAATCTGGGCTGTGCTCCATATAGACTGGTTCATACCTCGGTGACACAATAATTCGATGTTCTTGATTTTTGTAAGCTGTATATTTTGAGTACTTAAAGCAAACTACTACGGTGCCACCAACTCCGACAATGAAAATGAGACAAGCAAGAGCAATCAAGGCTGCAGGGAACGCCACCCACTGTTGCTCCCTTTCCAAAGGTCCAACTGGGGCTGGTGGAAGTGGCGCTCGGAATATTGGTCTCCTGATTTCTTTTGGTCTCAAATTTAATTTACTTGAAATGAAGTACGATATGTTCCGGAAGCCCTGCGGACCCATGACTTTTCTGTGGTTAGAAATTGAATTTACAATTCTCAATATATCCATGCATCGTATAGTAATTATTTAATTATACACAACTTACTCGGTTACTTTTGGGCTTTCACGTTCCAAAATGAAATCACTGACTGAATCCACGGCATAAAACCAAACATCTGTTGCAGTTGCTTCAGTGTCCATAGACCCATTCGGCATTATATATCGATGTGCAGTAATTTTTTCGATCCCAATCACCAAGTTTGTGATTTCAGACAAGAGATCAACAATTTCAGTTTCTTTCATTTTAACTTTTTCAGGTGTGGACCCTTCAATAACTAGTACGATACGATGTGGATCGTCTATTACATTGATGATCAAAGAAACTTGAGATATTTGTGAGATTCCATGCGGATTGTCCTTGGCCAACACTGTCAATCTCATAGGCAATAAAGCGGACGGAATTCCATCAATGATTCTCCTGTTACTGACTATCCCAGATTTTTGGTCGATTGTAAAATATGAACTAGAGAGTGAGTTTTCTGAATCTAATGCATATGTGATCTCTCCAAGGCGTCCGCTGTCTTTGTCTTCGGCCTACAGAAAATAAATGACGTTAGTGTCCAGTTTGTTGGAAAGTTTATCATACTGGTAGAAGTTAGGGGAGGGGAATTATATTCCATTTCCCTGGATAGAAGTACGGTAATTACTTGTATTTGGGTGATCGCAGTTCCAATTTGGGCTGAATCGGATATAGCCGCGTATAGTTTTTTGACTTGGTTAGCTTTGTGTGTCCGTGGGAAAACGAACGTCGGTTTATTATCGTTAACATCTATGACGCGTACGATGACCTTTCAAGAAAATATAAATTAAGATTTCTAGTTAAAAAATATTTGTATAATTTCTTGCGGAACTTACAGTTGTGACGGATCTCTTTTTGCTTATAATACCCGGTAGGGTTGAAAGTTTAATTTGTACAGTGTAAAAAGGTACGATTTCGAAGTCCAGGTTTGCTTGAGCTAAACTGAGAACGCAATTCCTGTCCTTTGTTACCTTCACTTCGAATAAATCTGAAAAAAAAGCAATTATGCGGATTTCTAAATTGTATACTGTAAACGATATATCTGAAGTGCTCTGAAATATGGAAACAAACTAACTGAAAAGTAGAGATCATCGTGTCATCCCGACCCGACGTAAAGGGCCGAGATCTGATAAATCTTTACCTCTTAAAGCATAATTTCTGCTACACTGTGCCATGCCAGCCATTATTTCTCTGAGACAAAACAGAGAATGGGAAGGGAATGCGAATGTGCAAACTCAACTCACCGTTCTTGTTTCCACTGATGATTTCACATGCGATTGGAACGGTATCGCTAGGTCTGTTTACGACTGTGAGAACCTTAATAATCTGTCCAGCCATTGAACTTTCTGGTAACTCAACTGTGTAGTCAATATCAGCAAAGCCAACTCCAACATCTGGTGGAACTGTAGCAACATGATCGATGTACACTTTTACACTTGCAATTGACGATAACTGTGGTTCACCGAGGTCATATGCTCTGATGTCAAGCTGCAATTATAGCCAAAAGATAGTAAGATAGTGGATAGTGGCGGATGAGTGAATTCCTTTGACAGACTTACCAGATACTCGTCCGCCAATTCCTTTCGTAAATCGTCCTTAACGAAAACAACTCCAGTGTCATGGTCAACGTCAAAATATCGCGAAGCTTTGCCCCGACCTACCATGTCATACTTGACCTATAATAACAAACGCAACCTTTGAACACTTCCTATGATAATACCTCTCGTTGAAATGGTCACTAAGGGTATATTAACTAAAATATAGAATTTGGACAGCCTCTAGACTTCTAAGGCACAAAGAAGAATTACCTTATTTCCAGGCGATGTGCCGTCTGAATCAGTTGCTTCCAGTTTCGTCACAACCATGCCCACATGAGCTGTATCTTCTAAACGAATTGGCCTTGGGACAATGTTGAAGATCGGCGGAAGATCGTTTAAATCTATTATATTTATTATAACGGTTGTGGTCGAGCCCATATTACCGCTGTCATTCTCTTCGGTCCCTACAATTAGAATATGTCTACTCGCTTCTTCATAGTCTAGCCCGTGAGTCGTGTAGATTTCTCCGGTTATCGAATCAATTCCAAATTTATCGTATGGTCCTTGTTTGATGTAGTATGTAATGTGCTTAGTCGTGTCCGGATCCATAGCCTACAATGTACACAAAGCTTAACTAAATAAATTTGTATAACTGTAGCTAAACAGTACGAAAGAAGTACAAAATCAAAATGTTAACCTCAACTCTAGCGATTTTCATGTTTGGCGAGTTTTCCTCAACAGTGACTTCGTACGTAAATTGCTTAAACACTGGTTTCTCATCTTCAGAGTCATCCACGGCTATCGTTAACGTCGCCGTTGCAATTCTTGATTCTTTACCAAGATCTTTGGCGGTAACCACAATAACATAACTATTCTGCTTTTCGTAGTCTAAGGCAGTTTTTGTGGAAATCTCCCCGGTCACAGAATCAACGGAAAATGGTGAGTCTGGTGGAGTCTCGTATCTTATTATCCCATTTTCTTCTTCGTCAGCATCATGTGCCTCAACTTTTCCAACCAGTATTTTCGCTTGACCTTCCTTTACGCGGAACATGTAGTTTGAGGAATTGGTGAAAATTGGGTTTCTGTCACGTTCCGAATAAATATTAACATCTAACGCGTATTGCTATTAATAGTATTATTAGTTAATACCTGTCATTAATATCTAATACTTTCAAATTCACATTTGTCACAGAGAATAGACCTCCTTCGTCCTCCGCTTTGACGATCTGTATCAAATCCAGTACAATATTCAAATGAATGGACAATACGCCGATATTGATCGAATTATTGTCTCGTGTAGTTTACAGAAGTTTCGGAATTAATTTACTTAAAGTTGTTTTTAGAAATGAAATTAAATAAAATAAAAATAATCGTGGTTGGAAGGCATTTACGAACGTGAACACTGAATCATTTTCAAGACGTACCAGAGAATATCTACTCAAATCTTCTCGGTCCAATTGTCCGTTAACAACGAGTGTCCCGGTATTCTTTCCGATTGTGAAATGATTTTGCTCATTTCCCCCGACGATATCATAAGTGACAGACTTTCTCTCTGGATCTTTTGCCTGATCATATAATATAAGTTAATATCATTTAACATATTGCATCAAGAATTGCTGCTGCAATAACCTCTAATGTAATAATTTCTGATCCCACTGAGGCACCCTCCGAAACTCCAACATCGTAAGATAGTTGTGCAAACACTGGCGGTTTCAAATTAGGACCATTCACAACGTTGACCTCTAAGATGCCCTGCGATGATCGCCCGCCTCCATCTGTTGCCTGATGGTATATGATTATGATAATGATAATTGGGAGAGATTATTATTTAAAATTCCAGTGTTAGCAGAATCAATTCGCAAAATGCTACTGTAACCGTAAACGGGATTATATTTAACCTGTATTGTGAGACTGTATTGTTCTCCAGAATCAAGCTTGCCTACAGCTTCGACTAAACCAGACTTGTTGATGATAAACTTGTCTTTTCCATTGTTCGAAATATGATGAAGGCTATACTGGATTTGGCCATTCACCCCTTCATCGATATCTGTCGCTTCAACCTGGAAAGAATTTGAACCCTATGTCAATTTTAAGAACATGCAAACCTGACATATTTACTGTTATATTTGCACTTGACAAGAGATCATATATATATTTAAAAATAATATGATATGATAGACATAACGCCTTGAAATATCAGGAATCACTTTTAAGAAGATGGTGACATAAAAACCAACCAATGAACCAACCGGTGACCAATAAACCCGAATGACAAATGTTTGACCCTTTAATTCCGTGAGAGAAAGCAACGCTTTAAATGAGTAATCAACGTATTGACAGACGACGATAATATTGAGTAAAGGAAGAGAGATAAATGTGTTTTCCCTTAATAATCCAAATTTTAAACTAGGGCAATGCAAAGCGCAATTTTGGTTGAACTGAAAACGATCTCAGTAATTCTGACGTTGTGAGAATTCTACCTGCAATGGGTAGTGTAATGATGCTTGTATTTTTACAATTGAGGACGCGGAAGTGTTTTAATAGTTTTCCAAGTCATTTTAATGAATGTGAATTTGGTAGAAATAAGCCGTACAAGGTCGGGTTGGGAAATGGTGGTGTCCAGAACAGTATTGAGAGTGAGACAATAGAAATATTATAATGAACGTTCAGTTCAACTTTTAACACAGTGAAAGTTACGCATAAATGAGAGTATGGAATGAGAGAAAGGTTTTGGAATTGTATTGCGCTAGAATGGTAAAGGTTAAAGCAACTATAACATTAGTACCACATTTCGAGAATATAAACACAACAATACAATCAAGAATTCAAGATCTGGGTTCTTGAAAAGTATACTGAGCGGAAACAAAATATTGACCTAAGAATTATTAGGAATCGGAAATAACGCAAATACCTTGAAAACTGTCCGCTTTCCGTCACCTCCTGCTATGACGATTGGAGATTGGAGATTGGTAATAACCGGAAAATTGTCATTCTGATCCTGTTTCCAACAAAAATTATTGATAATTTTGTCAGTTGGAGTAAACCCATTGCTGTTGTCTAAATATGTTGTAAAGTGAATAAAAGTTTACGATTACCTTTAAATGTACTGTCAGAATTAAGGGAGAACTCGAGGCAAGGTCACCCCCATCTCCTATCTCTCGAGCAATTATCTGTTTTTGAAATTAAAATAGTTCGTTCAAGTATTTTAGAATTAGATCAGTAAGGTCGGGGAGCACAGAATGGCACATGCACGGAAAAGTTTGCTGTACCTGAAAGTGTAGTTCACTTGGATTCGGCGAATCTCTGTCCAAGTGGTCTTGACCCACTACTAAAAACATTTCTTCGTTTACTCGGAATGCAGATGTGGTCAAGTCAAATTTGTAATGGACTTTCGGATCATTAGCAGTCTAATAAAATAAAAATAAATATTTGGACAGGTAAAACAATGATAATTTGTTTGCCTGTAACAATGATTCGGAAATTGTTATAAAAATACTCACCAAATCTAAGTCCGAAACGGTAAGGTGAATGGGCTTGTTGTCTGCGGAGAGTACAGTTGTACCCACGGCAGACATTTCCTCCACGTAACCCATTAGACTGGTTGAGTGAATAATCGGAGTATGATTATCAACTGGTTTCACTGTGATAGTAAGCTTCGCAGACGTAAATTTTTTCGACTCAGAAATCTCTACAGCCTGGGATATTTTTTAAATAAATATTATCAAACTCAACAAATTCACAAACACCGATGTAAAGATTGCTCACTTTAATTATGATATCAAATCTTGTCTCATCGTCATTATCAATTGTCCGAATTTGTCGAACAACTCCACTTTGGGGGTCAATGACAAAATAGTCCAAATACGATGAGGGAGTCCCGGTCACAAAACTGTATTGGATTGGGGTATTGATGGAGTCCTTATCCTTAGCTACAATATTTTCAGGCAGCACGTCTAGTACACCAGAGTGAACACCTCTTGTCACCTAATTTTTTAACCAATGAATTCAACAAGAACGCTAACGACGGTAAAATTAATGAAGTATGAACTTGATATTTACTGTGGCTTTGTATTCAGCATTGAGGCAATACTCTTCGTGAGAGACACAATTCTTTTGAAGAAAGGCCGGCCCTTGGGTAAAGATATAAATTATTTTGAATCCGACGAAGAATCGTTAAAATATATATTGAAGATGATTCCATATAGTATGGTCAACAATAGCGTTCCATTCAACAACAACGTATTCCAATTTTTCTCCATAAAAAGTTTGTCGCAGACCATTCGTTATATGAAATCACCGCTTTCATAATTTATATGCTAACCTTGGTCGTCGCTATCGAGGACATTAACTGTGAGTGTTGTTGTAGCTGTTCGTCGTAACTTTGGGTTAAATGCTCGATCCTATAGAATCAAAAAAATGAAGCTACCGGTAATGAATTTTATGTCAACGAAACGAAAAAATAAAAATAATTTTACAAACCGTAGCCATGATGGTAACGTAATATCGTTGACTTTTTTCAAAATCTAATGTACGGTTTAACGTAACGATTCCTTGATGCGGAAAATTGATCTTGAAGAACCCCAATCCATTTTCTTCGGATTTCTCTTCATCCGAATCAGTTACAAAGTACTCAATCAAACCGTTTACCCCAGAGTCAACGTCGTGTGCACGAATTCCTCGAAAAACTGTTGTACCAACAACGGCGGACTAAGAGTAAAATCAGCATTATTTTTGCCCCATTTACAAAATAGTATACGATTCTAATTTATTTCCATGAGATAAGTAACTCTAAACTTACTTCCGGAATGCTCACTTCAAACGGCTCCCCAATAAATTTCGGCGCATTGTCGTTCCTGTTTGTTCGTGAAAGTAGTAAATTATATAAGAAAAGTCAATAAAGTAAATACAATAAGAAAGAACGGACAGCAGTACCTGTCCGAGACCCGAACTATAATTGGTATTGTTCGTTTTTCCTTTGTTAACTTCACGGAACAGACAATCTGCAATTTAAATGTAAAGCTAAATAGATCCACGACACTAAAACAATGCACTAAGGATTACGTTAGTTATTTGCAATTAGCTGATTATATAACTACACTGTTCTTCTCAGAATTAAAACGAGGAATTTTGTTCTGCAATTATTGGTGCTTGTGTGTATTTCACCAACCGTTCTCGTCTAAGCGTTACGTTGCCGCCGGAATGTATCTATGTACCGTATGGAGTTTAAAAAAAAAAGATTACCTGAAAGACAATAGATGAAATATCGTCTAAATCGCGGTCCAAGGGCTGTGTCAATTGTAGGCGTTTCCCGTCTAACCGAAAATATCTTGTGCTATCATTAGAGTACACCAAGGTCAGACTAATTTGACTTTGGGGGTCGCCAATGATTGGTAACTCTTTGGGTGTTGTCACTTGGTCCAGTTCTACAAAATTATTAATACGACATTCAGATTTCACCCAATTTTGATCCGTGTCAGAAATATTTTTAGCTTACGGTCCTCAATGCTTTCTGCGATGTCAACGATAACACTCGATAATCCATTTTGTACTCTGCATAGACCTAAAATAACAATTTGCATAACATTCATTCAAAAAGTTTCGACCTTACAACGAAATCCTTGAAACTGATTGTTCGAAAACTGACTTCGGTCAAAGTCTGACTATTTGTTTTTAATTTTGGATGCTCTTATAACCATATATTGCATAGATTTCAGAGCAGAAGAGGTCTCTTACAAATCGAATACTTACAAGGTAAGCTATTTGGGTGTTCTAAGCGTTCGGTAACCGGACAAAACTTTTTGGGTACCTTTGGTCATCCAAATGATGAGTCAGAAAACATTTTTTTGTCAAAGTGAAATTCTAACCCGTAGTAGGTCTTCAAAGGTCATTTCCCGTGCCACTTGTATTGTAAAACCACCTTCCTTCATTTATGTGGTAGCTGTTTCCGAATTTCACAATGCATTAAGTGGCACGGGGAATGACCTTTGATGACCTACTACGGGTTAGAATTTCACTTTGACAAAAAAATGTTTTCTGACTCATCATTTGGATGACCAAAGGCACCCAAAAAGTTTTGTCCGGTTGCCGAACGCTTAGAACACCCAAATAGTTTACCTTGTTAGTCGAATCGTTCAAAATTCATTGAATAACTCTGAAAACTTTGTATTAACGGCAATTTCAAACCAATCCAAAGTTGTGCATTAATACAACTAAAATGAAGGAACCAGTACTTGACAACGGCTGCCGTCAGTTGTATTTTCTCGGTTGTAAAAATATATTGAAAGGAACTATAGCGCTCCCTTGATGAAGTATCATTCTTTTGACGCATCTCTCTTAATGGAGTTCAGCCGATCCTCATCATTTGTGTACTTCACGTTTCGAAATTCAGATAGTTAAAGAAATCGCTGCATATGGAATTTGCACAAATACGATACAGTTAGGCTCGAAATATCCAAAGGACCAGTGCAGTCGTCGGAGTGGTTTTAGAACATTATCGAGAATCATGTAAGCAGAATTTGTAGTTTTAGAGTATATTCCACCCACCATGAAGACTTGCACAGGGATGTTTTAAATTTTATTCATATTTAAGTCGGTGATAGAATGCGATAACGCTTATAACGTTTATTTGTCGGATGCGATTTGACGAATTGGCAATTCCATAAAAGTAAAGTATCAGGGTGTGGTTGAAATTCCTCCCAGCCCAGTGGTTTTATTTGTCACAATTACATAATGCAACATACAACAAGTTGTATTACGTACAATACCATTAATTTTGTTTTGTTTTGGCAGAATACAACATTTATACACAAAGTACATATATAAGACTAACACAACGAGGGCAACTTCTGAGCGGACGTTCACCAACCAACCTGAAACTTAAAATCTTGTGGGAAAACATTCGAACGTAGTTTCTCGTTTGGTTAAATACGTCTCTACTTCAAGGTTGCATTTGTTAAGTAATTCGCAATAATTATGAGACGTTTTGTTTTTCATTGTTCACAAATTCAGCGTGGTTTTAAAAAAATGTTTTTTTATTAAAAAATCGTCGATTTCCGAACCAGGGCAATTTATTCGTCATCATTGGCTCAAATTGTCTTACTGGTTACCACTTAACGTTTTAACTATGAATGATAGCGATTCGAAGGGCAAACTTCACGTAAGACGAGGTGATTCATAGGAATTTGAGCAGGTAATTCATCCGGAGGTACCCATATTCTATCCGGGATGAAGAACTGTTAAACTATCCACCTTATTTTGGCTTTGGTGTAATAAAAATGTGATGACGTGTTTGAACTGTTTGTTGTGAATATTTGACAAGCAAAAAAAAATTGGAATATACAGGAAGCGAGTTTCCTGTATTTTGGGAAGTTCACTCTTGTGAAGGAAGTCATTTTCCCCATTATTTGCTTCCATTGTCCATTCTATTGTGTTTATACGAGTTGTGGCATTCTGTTCTAATATATATGGATTTGAATTCGGTTGCATGAGTAAGAGTATAAGCCATTGTCTCATCCTCTCGTCGCGTCGATTCATTTTGACTCTTTACATAAAGTTCAATTATTCTGATTAACTCCAGAGACTCACTCTAGTCAAAAGAGGTTAACTTTCAGTGCGTATATTTCTGACTTTTTCTACGTACCAAAATATGAGGTCAACGCTCAAAGGGCATCCAGCTGGGAAATCAACAAACCAGCAGTAGAATTGGTAACCTTATTTTCACATCATCATCCCAATCTATCAAAATAGTACGGGATTGTTCTAAACTCTCGACAACATTGCCTTGCAATTACGGATTTACTGTTAAACAATAGAAAAACAAGATGGTTCAACGTTTGTGAAATATCCGCCCCTCATGCATTTTGAAATAATGCTTTGGAATTTGGTGCATATCATAATTCGTATGACATACGTCCGATTCTTCAAATATTTATCTTTCTGAAACTATTGGGAAGAACTCTTTATGACAGAATAATTTTGTATGCAATTTCTATATTCGACTCCAATAAACAATCGCTGTAATTAAGTGTTTGCTTTACAACATGTTGTAAATTGAATTTCTCCAATGCGCAGAGAAACAAATTCGTAATTGAAGATTACGTTAAATATTTACTCCTATATCGATAATAGACATTACACACTGGAATGTTGCAATAAAATCAAATTCAGGCAAATGAATTATTATTCGACTCAAAACCATATTAGAGACAGGCTTATGGTTTTAGTCAAGTTTTCCTTAAGAGAATCCTTCAATTCTTTTCATGATGATTGCAAACGATTCTCACGATCTAGACTAAGAACCTTGAGAAAAGTATTTGGCTTCAGTTTCTGTTTATTTGAATTATTTGGTCTGCACAGTAAGTTTTCGTCCCAACGAAGCCTGCTCCTGGTTATGTGAACGAACTGGGTATTGATATCTAAGTAAACACAATATCGACTATTAAACAAATAAGTTGTTCTAAATTTTTTCGTATTCTAAATGCACTTTTTACAACCCTGCAATTCAAAATTAACTCGTAGTTTTGCATTGCGTTGCTGAAGACGCGGACGCCCTAATTCCCATTTTCACTTTAACTTAGAAAGTAAAATGTAATTGCAAAATTATGTACGTATGTCTACAAGGCACAACTTCACAGTAATTTAATGTTTAATATTTTACAAAATTGAGAAGTTTATTCCTTCGTGGAAACTAGAGCAATTGCACACGATGTAAATTAATACTACATGTAATTATTTTTTTCCTCGACAAACACATGTCTATTCTCCAACGCCGGTATTGAATATTGCGAAAACATTAGAGCGAGAAAACATCGTATGAATGATTGGGATGATTTTGGAATTTTTCGGAAGTAATAGATCTGGCAGAATCCGATAGGAGTAACTTGAGGGGGATCTTAATAGCAGAAGTTTTACAAGTTGTTTAGCAGAATAATATTTTAAGGCATTATACACGGTTATATAAGACAACATACTAGAGACAAACAGTTTCAAGTCAACTAAATTCGCTTAGAATAGTTATTTTAATTTTAACTTACCCTCTTGACCAGTTGTTAATTGAAGGGTATAAAATACCGCAAACAAAGCCAGTAGTTGTTTCCGATGCTCTATCCTCCACATCTTAACCCTGTTATTAATCTGGAAAAGAGACAGATCCAAATCATTGACTTAAGTAAGCGGGGTAAAAATACATTAAGATATGTTTCATTCCGCTCACGCGGCTCTGTAAATGCTTTGCCCATCGTTTCAAGTAACGCAGAATGAACGTTCTGCCCAACCATTGAAGCCCAGATATGTATGATACAATTCACAGTCGGTGCAATGTCTGATCGAAAATCTAATTCGGATCGAATTATATAAATAGTGCCCACTTCTGGAAGGACACATTTTGTACTCTTTAATTTAAATATGACTGAAGATAAGATAAGGACAAGGAGTTGAAGAGCGTCTTAGCGGTAGAGAACACTTTTTTTTACCACAAACCCATTCTACTTGGCTTATGTATTTCGTTTACCTTCATTGTATGAAATTGAAACTCAATGAAACGATTCCCTGGTAGTTTGCCGAGGGCGTGGCGTGGTCAGCAAAGATACAAGATTCTCAAATTCGTGCAGATCTAGTTTTCGCATCTTTAATGTTGCAAATCACTAATAAATGGTAAGGGCATCCGTATAATATCTATACGTCGAAGACATAACGTCTGCTTTGGACACCGAAGATCACAACCCAGCCATTCTCGTTCGTGTGGTCCCGCATGCAATCATGCCTTGAAGACATGATATTCTGTCAAATCGTCACGTATTTTGAGTCGATTCCAATTAATTGTTCTATTCAAAGCAACCAGGAGAGTATGCTAGCCTTAAAGATCAAACCCTCACCGAAGACAAGCCGCATCGGTCGCATGTACCATAATACTACTAATATGCTAAATTGAATTTACTGTCAGTCTGTTTAAGTAATATAAAGATTTCACAGACTGGGCAGTGCAGTGACCGTCTGTGGATGCGACATGTAAACTGGTCAATTGGATTTGAAAGCATGTGTGTCAGTATGCCTTGCCTGCCGTATGCACTCAGAATGCTGTAATGGATGAAGTTGATTATTCCGTACTCTTCGGTTCATCTCACCAGTTCATTTCATTTTATGAATCAACCGAATGGCAAAATAATAATATGCAATGCACATGTAGGAGTGTAGAGTGTAGATTGCAAGAAAGTCGTGTATCTTGATCATGTCTCTGAATGTAAGTGAAGAGTAACGGGACTGAGGACAGGTTTTGGAGTTGTGTCTTTCTGACTGAATGGCCTACTGCCTCCGGTCTATTCTGCCGGACTATCACGATCACCCGTAGGAGTAAAGAACTCCATTGTGTGCAGAAAACTGGCCAGGTGTTTACGAATGCGGATATGACTTAATGGAATATACTATCAACGTAACAACGAATCAAGGGTCAACCTCAATCATAACCAACGTACATGTATAGATGCATTTCATAAAAAAATCAGTAAAAGTAATTGTGCTTTAAATAAATTGCTTAAAGGCGAAAAAAATACGCACATGTTCGTTTATCGCCACTAATAATCATAAAAAGTAGTTCAAAACATCTAATTATGCGAGTGCTAAGAATAATAATAAGTGTTATTGTCGGTAATGACCTACAAAACATGCATACAGCATACATCACATTTCATATTCACTTGGTAAGACGGTACCAGCATATGTCAGCCACAAAGACTTCAAAATTCAACTTATTATTACACACTATTTTAACCTTTTGACCGCGAAGCTAGGTGTATAGTAGTCTCGGGCCGTTTCTAACATTATCTCTTAAGGCCCATAAGCTATGGGTTAAAAATGGTCAGCACTTTGACCCATCACAGATTGATCCTCGGCTAAGAAACTTACTAAAGCACGCCTTACAACATCCTTCTAGCTCAGTACCTTCATTTTTAGCCAAGGCACCCTCGGACGACTGGGTCGGGATGGAGATTAAGTCAAATAGGGGGACATATTTCGAAAGCACCCTGTATTAAGTTGTCAGCAAATTCATATTTTTACCGTCATGTAAAAAAAGTTTGATAATCTTTTTAAAAGCGACACTTTTCGTGTGCATTAAAACGGCTGAATTATTTAAATTAGATTCCGACGAAGTTGTGTCAGATTCAATACCAAAATTATTACAGTGCACTTCTCTTCATTAATTATTAGTAGTGCAAAAAATGTAATTTGTAAGTAAACTAGTTTATCAATCAACATTGTGGAGCTTACCTTTACTTAAGCAAAAAGTTTAATCCGGGTGTTACTATTGTCCTTCCTCATTCCGTTTTGTTAGTTCCAATAACAACCATGTTAGCATGTGTTTTTAACTACACCGCAGTTTTGAACAAATTGTTCAGTGTCACCAAAAAACCATCCCGCCAAGAAAGTTAATGGCGAACACAAATAAGTAAATGCGATAAACTTTTTACACATAAAAATGAAGTCTTTACTCACAAAACGTACACAACTCGGATAATAAATGCAAGCAAATATTGCGTGTATGACCACAACACATCACACTGACTCTTGTTTAACTACTGAAACTGATGGTGTGCAACGAAAACCGAGCACGCTTGTTGGACCGCAAGAACTGAACATTAAATGGAATACACTAACGCTAACAATGCTCGTACTGGGTGGAGGTGGAAACATCGCTTTACACGGTAACAACGATTTCAATGCTTCGGGAATGCTTTGTGTTCGCTAACTCGTCATAATGTGTACTCATGAAATCCTGATGACTACCACGTTTTATTACATTAATGAGAAAAAGTTTTAATTAATTCAACAAAAATAGTACAGGGAAATTCTATAACTCATCCGAATCAGTAAAAATACAAGAAGGTGTTGAAATATTCATAATGTGAGAAAAACGGGAATGTGGTTTCGAAACTACATATTTAGGGGATAGAAATTGTGAGTCCAATTAGAAATATTGCTGTGGAACTGTTTTTGGAAAGAATGGCTGCCGATTATTCCATGGAAAGCGACAGAATTGCATAGTAAGTTGTGACTTCATATTCTGCGGTTATTCTTGTACAGAGAGCAACCCATTGTAACGACTTTCCGATTGTCAGACCTTCACACATACATAACTTTCACTTTATTAGGTTAGGGTCAGTGTGGCCTTTCAAATCTCATACTCCAGTAATTACGGGGAAAACTTGGCATACATACACGTATCTTTGCGGGGCTTATACACATTATACAGTAGTAAACACCCGTCCTTGAATTCTTATGTACCGAACAGATATTAGGCAATCCTTTAAATAGTCCAAAAAATAAAATCTTTTACCTCAAAGAATATACTATACACGGAGAACCGTCATGCATATATAAAAATAAATTGCGGACTCCTTCCAACGACGTTCTTGGTATGCTCAGCAAAGTGTAACGTATTAAAAATTAACAAAATCACGACGGACTTTTCCAAACGTCTTCAAAGCAACTTTGGCAAAAGAGTCGATTTTCCCGAAATTCCATATTCGATGGTGGAAAACGAAATTAATGGTTAATTTTTAATAATGTAATTGGAAGGTTAATCAATCAAGATATGTTAATTCATGAAATGGATTAACAGAATTTCAAGAAAAATCAACTTTCCCGAAATCGGTCTTACAGTATAGGGAATGTAATGCAAGGATCGGAAACATAGCGGTACCTTTTGTGCCGTGCCTCCCTTTTTTTCAGCATCCTTTTTAGTCTCTCGCTGTTTTGTCTCTCTGTATCGTAGAGTTCGATTCTCAGCCTTGCAGTGTTTTCAAAAACATCGTGTGGGTTTTTTTCGTAAGGTTTTCCGCTATTAGGCAAATTATAAGTCCAGCTCTTGGAACTGGTCTAGGTATTTACTTTCTTAACTAGAAATACACAATGATGTTTGATTTGTCTTCGTCTGTGTTAATTGATGAGATCCATTTTTTTAACAACAGTGAAGATTGCTGCAACAAATAAAAATTGGTTGTGGAGTCCGCTTTTCAAAATTTTCAAGTCTGCAATACATTCGAGCCAACTGGAAAGAAATTATGGGAAAAGCACATATAGTCTCCGGACTAAACCTTTGCTTTTATTTGCGCTTTTACTAAAATGAGAATGGAATACATTCAACCGTCAAACAATTTTTTTGTGAATTTGTTTTCAATTCTCAACAATTCGACTTTATTCGGAAAGCAGTATCAACATTACAATGTT
This sequence comes from Protaphorura tricampata, assembly GCA_034698835.1. Classification (NCBI taxonomy): domain Eukaryota; kingdom Metazoa; phylum Arthropoda; class Collembola; order Poduromorpha; family Onychiuridae; genus Protaphorura; species Protaphorura tricampata. The sequence goes on from JAQGCB010000051.1 coordinate 28,389, forward strand.
TGCAAACATCTAATTACACATGATGATAATTACATTGTACAAATCTAATAATCTTCCTCGTCACACGGTCTCGATTGGGGACCCTTCCCAATTAATGTTGTGGTTATCTGTAACAAGTATATGAGTAGATGGGTCAGGATCTAAGAAATGACTTGGACATTCAATGTCATCAACAAAGTGGTCAATTTTATATTTCGGTGTGATTGGTCTTCTTCGTGAAGGAATTAGTGGTAAGTAATAAAGAAGACATGATACAGAGATAAGAAACAAAAAGAATATAAATACTGCGTCGAAGAGAAGAAGAGCATTTAAAGCCATTTGTTGCATCAGGATTACAAGTTAAACAGCTTTCACTGTGCTAAATATTTCAACTTTTAAATTTTAAAATATAGTATACCCTAAATGATAGTGTTCAAGTATAAGATTCTTTTGCTCCTAAAGGAACCGAAGATTTCCAAAGGCAGAAGGAAAGAATTACAAAGATCGTTAAAATCGATCCAGTCGAGCTCCTCAATAGTACTGTGATTCACCCTCCTTATGGTGTGTTGTCTAAAGAAAGACCACTTAAATCCTTCACGTCCAGTCCATCCATCAATATTATCTAGAATGTATGCATTCATTGAGATTTAATGATATAAAATATTTTGTTATTGGTGAGTTCAGTGGTACTTTCTTTTCATCAGTGTTTAAATATCATCACATGTTGAAATTCTAATAACGGCACAATTACAAAAAATATGGATATTTCAAGAATTACTAAGAACACTGCGAACACGAACACGATCACGTACTCCGGCTCAGTGGTGTAGGCTTAATGTTTAATCGATTGAACTCATCATATTCATCTTCTATTAATTCCACAAGATGAGTTTTGATGCCTTCCCACGTACAAGATATAACTTGAACTCCACTCCACAGTATAGATGGAGAATCGTTCAGCCAGCAGTATTCGATTAGTAAGTCTTAGGTGGTAGGGGTAGGGTCAGTGCCCTATTTGAAATTCCTGATCCATAGCATCTTATTCTCTGTATGAGTAGTACAACTCCAATAAATAAACTTCCAAGTGCCGAATTTTCTTGAGATTGGAGTTTCTAGAAAAACTAGTTTTAAACGGTTCAATATGGTTTTTTGAACAATTTCAATAGTTACATTAAATGTTATTCAAGCCGCTTATCACCGCGTCTCAAAGTACAAAGCCTTCGTTCCACTTTCGTGTTCAGGGGTGTGTAGCTTGAACTGAACTGGTCGGTTTCGATCGTAATGTCGACAAAGGAATACTTGTCAAAACACAATACACAAGTGTACAACAATAAAGGCAGTGGATCGTTTTTGCAAACTGCAATCACATCCTCAGAGCCGAAACTGTCAAATACGATAACTGAAGATCAGTAAGGTAGAGAAAGTCTGGTGTCCGGGGTAGAAAGCCTCTTTGATGCAAGTTTACAAGGTTATAAAAATTGCAAAGTGAATATTAACGGAACATGGGGACCCAAACGAAACACAGTTTAGGCACACCTCCAATTCACTAGCAAGTACTATTTCTGGAAGTAGTTTTGGAGTCTATTCCAAATTATTAGACCAAAGGCAAATTATATAGGAAATACAGCGAGGATAAATGAGTAAGTTTTTATTGGGACTCAAATAACGTAGGAAGGTGTTACATTTGGTAAATGCTATTAGCACGACTGCAACACTTGAATTCAGGGAATGAAATATCAAAGTGAGGTGAGAGTGAATCGAGTTTTCACTTTCACCAAGGGTGGTCCAGCCAAATGGGGCGTCCTCCGTCAGACTCAGACATACGCATATTCTAAACTTGTATACATCATCCAAACCTTAAGCCTCGGTCTTTCACTCGAAACACGTATAGAGAAAGTAGATATTGAAAATCTCTGTAAAGTAAGAGTCTTAAGCCTTGCCAAGACCATACCAGCCAGGACAGACCGACCGGCAGCAGAGTTTCGGTTTAATGTGAGAGAAAGTTTGATTTCCCTCAATACCATCTGCGCGCACGAGTCCCTTTTCCAATTCCGTCACGGCAGAAGGCAGTTGTGCATGAAGACGTAAAATTCCGAAGATAAATGGTACATACTCTACTGGGTCAGCTCTGAAATCGTTTATGGGATATTTGAAACGCCAAGGAGAAAGAATTTAAAACACTAGATACGATACCCTGTAGGCTTTCAAAAGGATTTCCAGTTGATCTTACTTAAATGCTTTCTTTTATTGCGCATCAGTGAACTTTATGAGGAGAACTCTGACGAGAAGTAGAGCCGCGAGGAAGTCAGACTCCTTCCTATTCTTTTGTATCTTGTATGTACGACACGTCGGAATTCGGAAATGAAGACTTGTGATGATGCAATGCTGGTTTGGTTTTATTTCAGTGTTATACAAAATTGACAATACATTTAAATATGCTTCGTTAGTGGGACTCGTCAGAATTATAACATTTAGTTATACCACACCGAAACGTTTTTCTTCACTTTTTTTACATCTAAATCGACCTGTCTCATGCCTTGTACAAGGTTCTTGTATCAAGGAATCAAACGCCTAGATGGTAAATGTTCATGTACAACGAACATTATTTTCAAATGCACAACTTTGACTTGGTATTTTGAACTAACGAAACCTGTGGAAACAGTAAACCGGCGCGCAGCGCAGCGTGGCGTAATTGATACGGTGCCCATTTTGCTTTACAAAACACAAGTTGGACCGGACTTTCTTAGAAACCGGGTTCAATCAGTGACCGCACTTTAATAGAAGTTGTAAGTCATTTTACTCAAGCGAAAAATACGAGTAAGTGCATGGAATCAGGACAGGTGTGATACTAAAAAGCATACATGAATTTGTTTAGAATTATTATTAATCATTAAAAGCTCTGTCCTGACGGTCCTGACCAAGTCCAAGAAAACTGGTGGGTTCTTCCGAAAGCTTGAGTCACTTTATTCAATTCAATTACAAAGAGATACGACAAATACCTTAACATTACATTTGCGATTTAGAATATTAAACTCTCTAATATTCTCCAGTACTTAAGGAGCAACAGCTGATGAATCCAGTGCGACTTCTACAAGAGGCCGAAGCCCACAACACGCCGATCTCGGCCGAATATTATTCGGACAATGGATTTTTGCCAAAATCACATGAGATTTCCCACGCTAAAAGATTGAAAAAAAAACGGTTCATCGAAATTTCTAAAAATTCATTCCGACACCCGGAGTCTGGAAGAAAAGTTTCAAAAATGAGCCTCATGATATTCGACGGGCTGACAAAAATAATGTTCGGACTAAATCGGCGTGTGTCTTTTGGCTCCGGACTACCCTCCTAGTTAATTTGGCTTTGCAAAGTTGTTGACTTCCGGTATCAAGCAAAATGTGCTCCAATAGGAGGGGTCTGATAATTTTAACTGTCTAGGTCTATCTTTGGCGTTGGCTGTGAAGCTGTGATATGAATAATAGTAGTTCAGTCCACGGAAATTCGTTACCAAAACTTCCCATATTCACACATTTTATTGCCCGAGTTATAAGTCGCATGTGTCGTATCTTGTTGTACAGGGTGAACCAAAAGTAGAGCGACGAATTTGCTGTTCCAGCTAAAAAAAATGATACCGGCAGAATTCACACGTTCGAACAAATTGTTCCAAGTATTTGACCGAAAAAATAAAAAATCTGTAGCATAGCATGTGAAGTTAGACTTTGTGTGAAGAAATATTTGTTCCATGCCTTGGATTCTGGAACACTGCACTATAACACCAGCTAGCTGTTACAGACTTCTTAGCTCAAATACTAGGAGTTTGAACCTTGGGCCAGACGTCCGAGTCCGAGCTGTGAGGCTGTGACTGTGACTGTGAGCTTATGCTTTCTCAAAGACGTAGTCCTACTTTTGGGTCACCCTGTGTGTGAGCGACAAAACGCAGACTTTTAAGAACATTAGTTTGGCCACATTAACCCAATTTTATTCTGAAGAACTATCCAACAGCGGTGTTTCAAATTAGTTTCCAGACGTTTAGGTTAGTAGTTATAGTACTTCTATTTGGTCAAGAATTACAGAATTAACTATTAACTGCCCCAAAGATTCAGACCGAACATTTATTTCGGTGGCGTTACGAACAATGGTGACAACACCTATTAACCACCATGTAAGTATTCTTAACTTAATAAAATATAATAGTATTTGAAGGGTTTCTACTCGGATTTTTGATAATATAATTAAGAATATTTTTGGTATACATAGTGCTGATTTTTGAACGATTCGTTTTAAACTCTAATGCTTCAGAAGCCTTTCCGGTTCTCCTATATATTAGGTGACTATAATATGCCAACTGTTCAAAGGAGGAGTACAGTAATTTTGTGTGTCTGATCGTCGATACATCACACGCTAATACAAAAGATTACTCAGTCTTGACAGTCTTGTTTTAATTTAACATTTAATTTCGTAATCAAAATTCCCAATGATTCTCAACATTGCATTGCTGGTTAGATAGAAATGCATACAAGGTTATTCCTTATTTCCCGGTTTGATTTTATTCCCTATATAACTACATGCAGGTGTGAACCAATTCGACGATTCGGGGTGTGACTCAAACTACAGTAAGTGACCAATTTTTACCAAACTCCTATAATTTCAGGTCTATAAAATTCCATAAAATTCTTTCCGTGTCAAGTACAAAGTAACAATGGAGTACAGACGCGACGAGACGGTGCGCGCGCGGAGCTCTGTGGAGACGGAGAGTGAGAGTGAGTGAAGCAGACAGCAGACCTCCAGAATCCAATTCAGTTCCGAATTCCGTAATGTGCCCAAGTGACCATCTAGTTGGACGAACTAGAAGAATAGAGTTGATTGAATCGGGAGATGGTGGTGAGGCATGGACTGTAGAGTTTGGATGAGTTTGAATAGAATTCCAAAAAGTTGGACTGTGCTCTGTGTCTGTGTGTGTAGCAGAGTAAATGCCGACATTGAGAGACAGCTAGAGGTTTTGGCTATAGAGAAGTTTAATTTTGGTCATATAGTGAGAGTAGAGTATAGGAGGGATGGATGAAGGCCCTCCTATGGTTTGAATGCTATGGTGCTGTGTAGGGTTTGGCTAAGGGCAAAGGAAAAAGAAGAGGAAAGATAGGTAGTCATAGGGTCGGTCGGTCGGACGGTCGGCAGGAGGGAGGGAAGGAAAAAAAAGTCCCTGGATACGCCACGGACACGGAGAATGAACCTCAAGTGGCCTCCACTTGGCTCTCACGACCCAATACTACCCAAAAACTCCATTATTTCTAGGATAAAATCAAATCATTCTGACTGGGAAGGAAAAAAGGAGTAGGACATTAAGAAGGGAAGGAAAGGGAAGGAAGGACTGACGGACTAGGACAGTCGTCTCGTCGTCACACAATACAATACAATAGTCATTAACACTAGTTGCAACTACCAAAGAATAAAAATTAAAATAAATAATCTACTCCTACGATTTAATCCTCATCCATTCAGTGAATAACGAATAATAACCAACCACTCATCATCACTTTTATCAACAAACACAAAAAGTATATGTATGTAGTGGCAGTGACAATCCCAAAGTTTACAAGTCAATTCTAGTCCAAAGAAATAACATACAAAATAATAAACAATCAAAAAGAAAAAGAGGGGATTCCAAAACTAAACTCCAGACTCCGACTCAAATCGACACAGCTGACGGTTGACACTGACGGAAAACCAAACTGGTGAGTTGAGTTACTCTGACTGTATTAATTTATGGTTAATTTATATACTTCGTTTGATTATTGGCAAATACTGTACTGGGAAGGTGTTGTCAGTTCAGTTTGTCTTTGTCTTGTGTAAGACAATCAATGGTAAATGGGGGTACGGAATACCAACTCTACTAAAATGTCGTCGTGCGTACGTTGGGTTGACTCAGTTTTGGTATTAACTTTCATTCTGTGATTAATCAGTGAATTGAGTGAATGCATGCATGCATGTATGAATGTCATCAGTGAATGCAAACTGACACGTTCATTTTAAAAGGTCTTAAATTCAAAATTACGATACACCAGTCTGAGAGCATTCATAACAATAGTAACAAATATACATGACTTGACACATTATACACATGAGGAACGAGTGTGAGTGTGAGTAGAGTAGTTGGAGGTGTGTCTATTTTGATTTGAATGACTAGCTGAGTAGCTGACGACGAGACGTCTCTAACTCTTACCGTCTTACCGGTGCGGTCGAACAGATTAGGGAAATGCTGGACTTCAATTAATAGTTTCTTAAATTCATGGAATCGATGTACACATGAGTTCTTAATAACTCAATCCTTCTCTATTCCAATTTAGAATTGAACTTGGTATTTTGGGGCTTTGGGGTGACTATGGTTTGATTGTTTTTCAAGTATTCAGCTGATTCTAGTTAGACTACACTACAACGTTTGTTGCGAAAACAATTTTAATTGATTTCTTAGTATTAGTTTCCGAATTTGTGACGGATGCATCAATCAGTGGAAGTGGAAGCGGAACTAGCATTCAATGATCCTGGTTCATTAGGTTCATTACAAGACATTACATTCTATTTTGGTCATCAAAGTCCTCAATTAAAAAAGCAGAACGAACGTAACTAAATGAACCAATACTAATTGGAGACTTGAAAAACTGAAATGGCATGTTGGAGTTTTCTAGGGTCGGGTTCAGGTTGTCCAATGCAATGGTACAACAATCACAAGTGGTGTGTCCAGATTCACAGTATGATTGACATTCTTCTATGAAAAATGAAAGGAAAAGTCATATAATATCGATCAGTGTTTTGAAAAAAATCATTGTTTCTTACAACCTAATGTTAGTCTAGTCATACAGATACAGGGATGATGATATCTGAATGAATGCCTAACCGGTGGTGAGAGAATGTGGTGTTTCATTACCAAATTAAATCAAACTAGGGGGCCCAGTAGTATGGAGGACGCTATGTTCTAAAATAATCTCAATTTAACCGAGTAACGAATTACATTTTCCTAATTCCTGAACCTTTCCTGGTCTTGGTTTTGGTATTCCTTTGCATTGCAGGGGTTGAATTACTAGAAACCTAACATTGTAACATCAAAGAAACGGACTTCTGAGTAAGTGTTCTGTTCGTATGAAGAGCAGAGCGTATAGTATAGCTGGAAAGTGTCTTATCTTTTCTAGTATTCTCCAGTCCAGACCGCAGTAGGTATATGAGCTCAGGTTTTACGTATCAGGTCTGAGCACTCTTGATTTCATAATGATCTGTAATGACCCAACCCTTACGGACTTACGGTTGAATTCATCTACCATAAATTGGTTTCCATTTAGTTGTAGTGAGTAACGTAACCTTATTCAAACGATTGTCTTGCGGTTTTATTTGAATAATATGGCAAGACAAACAAGCAATAGCAAGGAATATGAATATCGATATCATTATTTCCTGCCGACCTGTCACTGCAGACTGGAGGTGAAAGAATTAGATAATTCTAAGATCGACGAGTAATAATTTATGCATGGTCTGTGTAAAGAGATCAGAGAAAAAGGGTAAAGAGTTGATGACAAAATAATGATATTATTCCTAGTTGTTAGTAGGTCATTTCGGAAAACCTGGGATTCTTTGCACACTGAATAAGCTGGAGCTAATTGTACGTGCAGCTATCCCGTAATGTTAAAATTATTATGTACTACTGTACTATTGTGAGGAACAAGGTGTGAAGTATTTGTATTGAAACATATGATTAATTAAGTCTTATTGCGTAGACGGAATCACTTCTACTCTACAAATGATACTATACAAATATGATTGTTGCATTCGTTATTGGCAGCGAGCACTGCATGGCGGTGGCGGAGGGATCGAACTCCTAACGAAACGATTGGGCTTATGGACGCCTATAATGACGAGATCAATTTATTGATTATATCCAGTCTATGATATCGCGCTGTATTTTCTGAACATCTATGATGATGACAATGACATTACAAGATCAAATATTTTATAAACGTGAATTCATATTCATATTCCATGTCAATATAACATTCAGATTGTAAACAGCAGTAGGGACTTTTTTGATCAATATGGTCTAGTAAAGCCAGACATAGGGAATAGAGGATTCCTGCTTGTATGTATTGGTTTAGTTTATGTTTTATAAAAGGCGAGGGCGATGAAGGGCTGAATCACTTTCTCTGGATTAGTATTTTGGTATTTGACATAGAATAGGGATCTAGTGGGGTCGGTCGGGTGGTGAGACACGACCCCCTAATAGAACGGGCACTCCCTATCTGCCATGCGGTCCCAGATTCGTGACGTATGAGAGCACGTGCAAGTGTCAGATGGTTAGGCTAGACCAATCGAAACCTCAGCGGCACCCCCAATCAAAACTTCAGCAGCACCCTCAATCAGGAACGAGTGCGCGAATTTACAAAGTGCAATCTGACGTGCTAATATCACAAAGGTGAGCGAGTAAATTCAGTGCAGTGCCGTGAAGAACCAGTCCTGACTCTCGATCACCAATCATTCTCCAATTAAAAACAAGGTCAGTTGAATAACTTATAATTACGATAAAGATCCACCGAATCCAATCTTCGGTTCAATGTACTTTGAACCGGCGAGGGCTCATATGGCAAAGGCTCGGTTCAGTTACTTGTTAATTTGATTCGTAATTATAATATTGGCGTTATTTTCATTTTATATACGCAGGTTTTTTAAATTAAAAATGCGTGGTATTCATACATGCAAAGTAGTGGGCTGTACAAATCGGAGTGACCAGATGTCATTTTTTGCGGTCCCAGATTTACCAAGGTAATGTCCGACTATTTCCTTGACTCCCAACCAGGAGAACTGATAAAATTTTCTTTAATACCTAGACGGACTGACTGGTGTAATGGAGTTCAAATCACACTGACAAATGGCGGTGGACTCACAAGAATATGTGAAAGACATTTCACATCCAATCAGTTTTCGGACATAAGTAGGTCCAGACTCAAGAGAAATGCCGTACCTACCATAAGAAGTGGAGAGCTAATAATTAGAAAAGCGCTGTCCAATCTTACAAATTCTGTGAATGTTCCTCCTCCTCCAAGTTGTGTGTCTTCGCCAGGAGCCCCTGTGTCCTCATCACAACAAATGTCATACCAGTGTAGTCCATTGGTCAACAACATCGTAAGCAGTATTTTATAATAATTCAAAATTTTATTAACATTCCACTAACTTATTCATTTGCGATTTAGAAATAAAGGTAAATTGTATTGTACATTTCTCAAACCATATTTTAAAATTTTCTAGACTACACAGTCGTCGTCTTCAACTTCCAAACCACATAATCCAAAATATTTGATCCTGGAACAAGTGACTCCAAGTTGTGTTTCCTTACCAACACATCCTGAACACTCACAACAAACGACTAGCCAAGGCGGTCTAGTGCTTAACCATTTGGTAAGAATTTTAATTATTAATTAATTAATTAATTAACAATTCAAAAGAAATTTAAGAATTTTAATGATTAAATGTACGAAAAAATACAAGTCATTAATGTAAGGAGTTCTGTTCGATCTAAATCATTTTATTCAATTCCAATCATCATCATAATTCCGAAACTGTCTAACAATATCTGAATCGAAATAAGTTTCATCATATTTCAAATGTGGGTATTTTGTATCCAAAAGCTTTTCTTAAATGCTTAACCATCGTCGTGACACTTCCTAACTGTTCAGGCGGAAAACATGCCAACAACTGGACAGGCAAGTCACGCCTTTCCGACTTTGTCCCATGCAAGGCATAGTGAAGAGTCCGATTGATGGCAGTGTCCATCTATTCAAACAAAAAAATCAGAATTCAATAATTTTGAAACTATTGAAACGTAGACTGAACTGAGCTTTAGCCTTGTGAGCCCTTGCCAGTTCAATTTACATTTATCTGTACACAAGGTTGCACAAAAAATAGTATAACTCACATTAATTTAAAATATAAAATATTTTGAATAAATACTCACCTTTGTTGAAACGAAAACAGTTTGGTGGTTGTGAATGAGAAGAAGAGCACTCGTCAGGGAACAAGAATTTTGTTTCTAAAATAAAAGTAAAAAAAAAATCAGAGTTCCATAATTTTAACTTAAACTAAGTTTAACATAAACTATTGACACGCAAACTGAACTGAGCTTTAGCCTTGTTAGCCCTTGCCAGTCAAATTGACATAGATGTGTGCATAATATTAAGATTGCACAAGAAATGTATATCTCATATTTATTTCAAATATGATATATTTGACTCACCTTTCTTGAAAATAAAAATCTGTTGTGGTTGTGAAGATCACTGCTCGGAGAACGAGATTTTTGCTCTGAAATTATAAAAATTAAATCACATCTTACTCAACTGAGACCTAATTTGAACTTGAAATGTATATTATATTTTAAATTAATTTATGGTATGTTTAACGTACCTAATATTTTACTGGAAATTAAATTGATCGGTGATTG